>DWGJ01005346.1:0-10501 GCA_018246895.1 Aspitha aspitha aspitha
TCCTGAAAAATTTGCGATTTCAAGTTAGCGAGTTATGCGTAGGAGGTGTCGCTATTTCCGTTGCCGCTATAACAACAAATACTAAAAATTGAAAATAAATATATATATATATATATATATATATATATTAAGGTGGGTCCCCATAAAATAAACGTGTTTAGATGATAGTACGGAACCCTTCGTGCGCGAGTGCGACTGCGATCTTGATTCATATAAGACCGATAAACCCGCAAACGAGTCATCCAATAATCAATATTTAAATGACGTATGACAGATGAAAGACAACAGTTGAATAAAAAGTGTTCGAAAACATGATACATTTACATTAATGTACTATAATTTTAAATAACATAACAGTAGTGGATTTGTGCCGTTATATACATATATCGAACATCCCCCGCTTTTTTCACAATAATATTTTACGTTCATTATTTTTATTCTATCTACATTAGGACTTTTTAATTCGATCAGCTATAGAGGCCGGTTTATTGCGTTTTTTTAAACTGTACTTCCACTATTAATGTTAGCGCCATCTAGTGGTGCGATTCTAAAACCGTTCACTGTGTGCTCCCTAGAATTGGAGGCCCAGGATCCGTCGATCGAGGCGGACACCTCGGAGGACTATTTCCCGCGCACGAAGCAGACGATACAGATGTTGCTGCGCGATCTGGAGACTATGCAAATGCTGGGCGTCATTACCTGACCTGGGATTTGTATTGTATCAGCAGACGACCGCGCGTTGCCGTGGTTCAATTGAAATAATGTTACAATAACTTAGCCCTATTACACACTGTCGATTAGTCGCCGGCAACTTGGTCGACGGCGACTGTGATTTACCATAGTTTAAATTAGGGATGTTATGGATATGAAATTTCGGATACGGATTGGATACGGATATAGGAATAATTATGATATTGGATTCGAATACGAATATGAAATTAATTCAAATGATCCGTTCGTTTCGGTTAAGGATATTAAATGTATAAGAAATTTGAGAAGTCTAAAGTCAAAAGGATTCTGAAATTATCCGAAAATTTTGTATCGGATTCAGTTACGGTTATGGATAGATTTTATATCGGATATCTGTTAGTCTAAATATGGTTACGGAGCTCCTAACATATCCCTAGTTTAAATAGGTGCTTACGCACTTGGTCGTCAGTCGCCGCGTCGTGGCTACCAACATAACAGGAACACGGCTTCAAATGGTAGCACTCGCAACTCGTGACGATCAGACGTCGCGCACGACAATGACTCAGTCTTTCGACATTGAAAAATTTACATTGGAAATCTCCATTCATTCTACACAAGCGTATTTGTAATATCGCTCGACTTGGTCTTCTGGCCCTAGTTGCCTATGTCTATGCTTTGTCTATGCAACTCGACAGTGCTTAATAGGGCTTAAAGTCATGTAAAAATCCCGTAGCACGATGGTTATCCGACTAAGCATAGTCTTATAAAGAAAAAAATTACTTTTAATCGAGATAAAAACTATCCTATCTTTCAAGTTGAACCAGACAATAGATGCCTACGAAATGTCATTGAAATCGGTTCAGTGGTTTCGGAGATTATTGCAAATGAACATCGTGACATGGGATTTTTATATAAACAATTATATATAAACAAAGATTACCAAATATATATAATTTTATATTCATGTAAGTATTTGTATTGTAGTCTATAAGAGAACTATTTTTTGTATCAATCATTTGATTATTCATTATTTTTATGCTATCCCTTATGAGGTAGGCCCTCGAGAGTGACATACTTTTTTTATATTCATCACTCTTCATAAGTGTATTGATGTAATAATAATATTGTCTTCACTGCTTTACTTTGTATGTCAACAACATACTTTAGTCCTT
Source organism: Aspitha aspitha aspitha (assembly GCA_018246895.1). Classification (NCBI taxonomy): domain Eukaryota; kingdom Metazoa; phylum Arthropoda; class Insecta; order Lepidoptera; family Hesperiidae; genus Aspitha; species Aspitha aspitha. Next base: position 1,863 of record DWGJ01005346.1, read on the forward strand.
TACACAATATTTGACAGCTCAAGTATATGTGGAATTTATAACTATCATGTTGGGTATAAAAATAGCATTTTCATTCAGTTTATAATTACTTTAAATGGCTTTTATTTTGCGGTAAGCAATCTGCACATAACTTGCTGGACAGATTTTTGAAATCTACCAAAACACTTAAAACATTGATAGAAGTTTAAGAAACTAAACATTAGTTTGAATAGCTTGATTATATGTTAATTCATTGTAAATAGATGTTTATGTAAAGAAAAAAGTTGTACTCTACTAAAATGCATTGTTTATTAATTTAAAAAAATTAAAATTGTCTATGTATATTTTAATTGAAGAAGTACATGTAAGTGAATTAAATAAATATTTTCATTTATGCACATAATTGATATTTTAATATATTATCGTGGTGTATGCCCTATTATTTTTAGATAAGCTAACGAGCTGTATTAATTTTTACAGATTATATAATTGAATATTTTGATCTTTATACCTTGCCAGCATATTATGCGACCTGCAATCTTATTGCTAGAGAAAGGATTATCACAGGACCCGGTGAAATTTGAATTTGTACCAGTGAAAAAAAAAATGCATACATACATTAGAATTTTATTACCTTACAAAATACATACAAAAATATCCTCAACCCTCATAGAACTTGGGTAGTTGGTCGCCGAGGATGACCGATCGCTCCACGCCCGCCTCCGTGATCACGCCGAGCCGGACCACGCCGCCCGAAGAGCCGTCGCGCAGCATGGCCAGCGTCAGCGTGCTCGTGACGAATTGCGTGGCCTCCTCCTTGCTCATGTTTGGCTTGAAATTGGCGTCCACGTAACCGTACACGTAGGTGGAGCCCGAGCCGCCGATCGACACCGCCTGCCGCTGCACCATCCCGCCGATCGGCACACTGTATATTTGACCTGGTCGAACAGAAATTGATTATATATAAGCATTGTACAAGCTCTTTATTAAATTATGCATGTGTTTGTCTGGGCGGGAACCTTGCGACTGAATTTTAGAGCAGTTATCTTTAACCGATTCAATTGAACTTTGATATACATGCTTATTCTGGCTAAGTTATGTGACATCATTCCAATTCCAATATGGCGGATCGTGCAAGGCGGACCTTTTATTTTGTACTGCACTATCTCATTATGGATATCAATTGAAAGGGCTTGCTGAAAAGAATACGAATACTAATAATACATTTTAAGGGCAATTAAGGTTGTGGATAAAATGTTTATTACAATTATATTATTTATTTCATATCCGTGCCAGTTGAAGAGAGGGGATAGGCTCAAAATTTTCCAGTCTATCCTAAAACTTCAACACCTAAATGTGTCTTTTTTTAATTTTCATATAAGAAAATCTTGTAAGAAATTTACTGTATGCCCTGTGTATCATTCTCACCTCCCTTCTTCTTATCCCATCCGGCTACAAGGATACCAGCGACCAAGGAGTCACGGTAGTTGTAGCACAGCTCACGGAATATGGATGCAGCGGTCTGCACTAGCGGTGGCTCTCCCAACTCCATTTTGTGGAAATCTGGAACATCAAAGTATACATAAACTGGTCTACACACTACAGTTGTTGATGCTTACGATACAGAATCCTTCTAGTGTGAACATCACAGAAACCAACAAACTCTAACTGTTTTTGGTAAATAAAATTATGATTAATGATTTATTTCACACCTATATCTACCATGAAGCAGATGCCGGTCCACATATATATTAAAGGCGACCTTAATCCTCAAGAGTGGCAATGCATCTGTGACCAACTTATAGAACCAGCCCTGTTAGGAGTCGGCTGCTAATGTCCATGGGCAGCAGTGGTCACATGTGTATGCATGAAGAGAGTGATGAATGTAGACGAAGCACAGCAGGTTTGTTAGGACAGAGATATTTGGCAGTCACTGCTTTCTGCCAAGCCCATTAAGGACCTGGCGTGATGGTATGCATTATTAAAATTTATACCAGACAATGTATTAGGTGCTGTTCGACAATTAGAACGAAGAAGCGAAAGGTAAACGACTCACTGAGATGATAAGTCACGATATCGGCAATGGCTTGAGTGTCCGCGGCCGATCCAGAGCGACAACAGTATATCTGGTCGGTGATCTTCGTCAGCTTGTCCGTCACCCTGTTAGCGATGTACACGCCGGTGGTGGTGCGCGAGTCCGCGCCGATCACGACGCCGTCTCGGAACTCGCACGCCATGATGGACGTTCCCGTGCTGTGAGGCGCGTCCATCCAGCTGAGGCTGGGGTCGGCGTACGTGTTGATCACTGATGCTGCCATCTTGCTCAGTACTGGATCCTGAAGGAGCTACATACATAAAAGTAACAGCTTAGTACTTGTAAGAGTTACACTGAACTATAACACTATAGTTTACGGGTATTATTCAAGTTTGTACATTGTCTAGCCTGTACAATTATACATCTTTGGCAAATAAACGTTCTTTCCTTTTAATAACAACTGATTAATATTTAATTATACACTTACTTCAAGTTGTTTTAATTTGATTTTTGAAAGTCACGATTTCCAGTTTCCAGGTTTGGTTCGGCGAGTGAGCTGTCAATTTGGCATTTGGCAGCGTCATGTTCGTTTGGTTATTTCTAGTCGTTTGTTTGGAAAAGCGAGAAGCCTTTATTTTTTTAATGATATGCAAAAACTATTTATTTCGATCGATGACCGGAGTCTCCTTTTATGTAGAAATACAGCCAGTATTAAGGATTCGTTTCTTTAAAAAAATACGGATATTTTTTTCCTTTCATATAAATTATCATTTTTATCCTTAAAATAATGCTAAAATTATATTTTTGTAATTTAGTTTTTAATAGAGATACGAGTAGATACCTTAAAATATATCTAAGATATAAATACCTAGTTCTTTTAAATTTTTTAATATGTGTAAGAAGTTCCTAAAAGTTTCAATGTCTTGTTTTACCAAAAGATGGCGCTGTCAGCAGTGTAGTTATTGAACATTCTATTTCTATATGGAATTAATGAACGGTTTAGGAATAAAGTTCGTAGATATATTTTTTCACCTCCGGCTACTTTTTACAGACTGACAACCAAGTTTTATAAATGTTGTAGTTAGTAACAAATAATCTATTTCTGTTTAGGTAATCTTATTAAAAAGTAAATAAGCGTATTAAACAAAAATTTTGTGCTACATAAATTCATAAAGTTTACACTAATATAACTTAATAAAATAATGTTATACTTATCTATAAGTATCTATTATCTATAAGTATCTATTATCTATATATATACCTAAGAATAAATCTAGAATTATAGATTGTTATTTTTTTAAACTAGAGTTGCCTCGATGTTTTTGAGACTTTGACGTTCCTACCAAGATTTTTTTAAGATATGATTCGCAATAGGGTAGCATAAAAATGCGTAACTCTTTTTTATTTTTTATATGTTATAATTGTATGTATTTGTTACAGTTAGCATTCATTCCCTTTGGGCGCCTATCGCGCGGTATGTCGGGCTAACAATAAGAGAAAAAAGCCCACGGAGAAAGGCGTAGGCGTAGTGTCATTATAATTTTAGCATTTATCTTTTGCCTTAACTCGTACAGAATATACACCGTAAGGCTAATGTTGTATGGCTGTAGGAAAAAGAAAGTCATGTGCCTTTCTACGCGTCAACAATTATTTAGACAACTCTAAAAATAAACGTAAGATAATAATTATTTCAATAGCCGTTGTAACTATGCATTTGATTGACGTGCAACGTGACCCCCAGCATGTCCGCATAGATGTGTTACGTTTAAGTAGTTATTTGTAATTATTTAAGAGATACGCTTAAAATACGAGATAGTGTTGTATTCTTCGAATATGGAGTAGAACAGATTATACTCACTACACGGGCTGTATTGAGCTGATCTTATAATTGTTATATCGGCTGGGGCGTCAGAAAAGGATCCAACGATACCTATAGTGTATCGCTTGTAGACCGCCCTTGCCTGTCCCATCAAAGTAGGCATAACCTACAACTTTCGTGATAGCAGTTGAAATGAAGTAAATAAATAAAGAACGAAAAAAGAAAAACATCTCCAAAATATACATGTCTACCTTTATTCAATTAAAACTAAACTAAATTATTAAAACGAAAACTATATATTAAAACGATATATAAAAACCACATTGATGTTAGAAGCAGAATTAAAGATCGTAGATGAACAGAGGCAGCGAAAGCTTTTAGCGCTACAAATGTTTTTGAATGTCCTGGATAAGCGACCTTTGGATTCAAGTTACATGAGCGTTTCTTGTTTATTTTACGTTTCTAAAGCTTGCATTTATGATACTGGAACTTAATAAAAATATCACTGCATGACCTCAGTAGAGGATAAAGCTCCGTTCTAATATATCGAATTGCGTAAGGCTTTCGAAGTAGCACTAATATTGTAGCTATTCACTGTAACAAAAGTGAGCACTGAATTGGCAAATATCGTTAAAAGGTACATTGAAAACGCACTATCATCTTTGCGTGGGTGTCCTCCACTCATTAGTATCCCTTGTCCCACCGAAAACGTTCAAATATTAATACAAAAAATATATACAATTCGCCACGCACCATTTTGTACGTCGTCCCAAAAATGATGTTTATTTAAAGATTATAAAAGACCGTCCGCTTTTGCGAAGAGCAGAAGTTTTTGATGAATCGTCTTTTTATACGTTATTATTTAAAAGGAATATCGAATTTATATTTATTCATGAACACTGCGATTCGCCACCGTTGTTCAAAACGGGCCCGCGTCTTGGAAAATCTTTAGATTATACTACACGAACAGTTTTGATACTTTTTAAATACTTCTATTTTGAATATTTCTTTACGTATTTTGTATAATTAATTATAGAATGAGAATATATATATGTATGTATATAAATGGGTCATTTAGGCCCGTTTATAATAGTATTTCATTTATTCCACATAGTACAGTCGGCTATTTTATCATATTTGGGTTCATTTATTCGTTGGCGCTTGCAACGTGTACATAGCGTTGTTGGACGACCTTATTACATTACACAAATCGAATTCAAATACATTTATTTACTATCCCTTTAATTATTTATCTGTATAGGCGCCAACCGGCAAATATTTATACTCTGTATCATGTTATTCTATTGTTATTTAAACGACGTCTGAGAAACTACTTACAAGTCAATCGTATCTGTACCTATTCTTTAAAGAGATCCCTTTTATTTGTGTTTCGTTAAAACAAACAGGATTACACTTACTTATATCGCATATACAGTTTATTAGGGAAGTCCGGTAATAAATATTCGTCTTGAACTATGATAGCCTTGAGCATTTTGTGCGACCTGTAATATGCACATGAATGAAGTTGGAAAGGCTTCGTGTATTGCTTCGTGAAAAACGATCTATTAATTTGCAAGAACTTTATTATACTTATTTTGTCTTGACCGACAGGGGGACGCGTTTTTTGAAACCAATTGTCGTTAAGAATGATGTCTTTAGACAGTAACATATATGAGAAGATTGTATGCAAGGACATTCTAGATTGAAGATGAAAAATCTTCATTATTTTACTTATTTTGTATCATAAAATTCAAATAACTATTGAAACAAAGATTTTATTTTTATAAAAGAGTTTAAAAAGGGTATATTTATGTCCCGATATAAAATATTTATAGCTAAAAATATTATGTTAATTCATAATCGAGCACGAGTTATAAAACTACTGGCGAGTTAATAATACCTATGCTCTGCGTCTTTTTACATTATGTATGATATACGAGTTAAAAATAAAAACTGGCTATTATACATTTTTTTATACTTAACAATGATCTTAGAATAATGTAAGTGAAGTAGGCACTTTTGGCTACTGTAAATTAAAAACAGAAAAAGAGCTACTGAACTGAATTAAGATACATGTTGTATAATTAATACGCATTTTATTTATAGCTCGCATGTTGAGATTTTTTGTCGGGCAGTGTTGCTACAAACTGTATTTTTGCCATGGCAAGATTCCGAAACGAGCTGCAAGTATCAAGACTCACCGGTTAGATGCAGTAAGTAGGCGTATTATTGAGCCTCGGCCGGGTCTATGGAAGTGGCTGTCAATCGCACTTGAATAATGACGCGTGCGGTGGCGACATTTTGTTAGTTATTTATTTATTTTCATTTTATACCGACTCCCCCGCACACGGAGACAATTGCCAGATGTTGATATTTTTTTTCTCCCTTATTACAATGTATTTGGCATCGATGGCCCCGCTTTGTGATGACTGTTTCCGTTACAATGACAGCGTTTGGTCGCAGTTAACTGAAACGGAACGCATCAAGCAGTGATGTTGGACTTTAGATGCGTATGCTGTTGCTACTTTGGTATTGAATAAGCATTTTTTTATATTAATAGGACACAGCAGCGTATAACTAAAACGTTCGAATAATTATATGTATATCTTTGACGATTTCGCGTGCCTCCAACACAAAACACAACCTATGTGTAACTAATGATAGGTAGGGTAATTGTATATAGCTATATATCATTTTGATCATATGATTTATTACATTTTCAGTTTCAGTGGGAAAGTCAGAACTTTTTGCAACTGCTCTGCATCAACACAATGTACCTACAAGAAGCACACGAGGTCTGTAAGGAATTAGACATGTGACACTCTGTGCTTGCGTGAATGATGTTGTAATAAAAATAAATGAATTACCCGTAAAAAGTTATATATTTGTACTAGCTGCGCTCGAAGCTTCGCCCGCGTGGAATACAATATTTTTCCCGTTTTTGCAACATTTGCCATTGCTGCTCCACTCCTATTAGTCATAGAGTGACGTTATATAGCCTTCCTCAATAAGTGGACTAATCGACACAAAAATAATTTTTCAATTGGAACCAGTAGTTCCTAAGATTAGCGCGTTCAATCAAACAAACTCAGCTTTATATTATTAAAGTATACATAGATATGTATCAAGATAACTAACTTAGTGGATACACATAGAGAATAGTCGCATTACAGCGCCTAAAAACGCGAGATCAAAGGAAACTCCAGATGGCGACACTGGCTGGCTTCCGGCCAACCTGGATTGGGGAAACTTAGGGATTCTCCGGGAAACGTTACTGTAACAAATACGAAGCTTTCATACTGACTAGTACCTACATACTTAAGTACTTCGTTTTTGTATTTTTAAAGAAATAAAAAAGAAACAAAATAAACATTTATTCCATCCATTAACATTGGACTGATTGATAATAAGTTATTATGATTTGATGAAAAAACTAAATAGATTGCGATATTTGATAAGAAAATTAGGTGGTATATAAAATGATCATCCCAACCATCGGAATCTGTTGGCCACTACAGTTATTAACGTGCAATCAAATTGATATCCCAAATCTTTGGCAGTATTTTGAAAATAATACCTTTACTTACTCAAAGGTACCTACCTACCTAACTACCTAAGTGCAATGAAACACATTAATACGATTCTGAAATTAAAGGGAAATAACATGACGATAATGAATAAACAAAAACCTCGACGTTATCACATATCAATGAAACAAAATCTAAAACATAACTCTCAAACGACCTTCCTTCAAACGGTCCAACCGACCCCACGCTCTTTCCCATTCACGTTTCATTCGAGTTTTTTCGTCTTCCGCGCGCCACAAAAGCACTTCCCATTATATAAATTTGATACGATATTTTATAGAGGACCATTGTAAGCACGCGCCGAGGCGCCGATATTTTTGTGTTACTTTTTTTGGACCTTACGCCGAGTCGCGCGTCCCCCGCTCGTGGGACGGGGCGGGGAGCCCGGGGACCGCAGGGGCCGGCCCCTAAAAAGTTATGTATTTTTTCTCCTCTTTTTTCCCATCGACGTGATGAAACGGCGCGATATTGATCCAGCCGCGCCGGCATCTCGGTTATGCTGTACCTATCAGCGTGCGGATGTTTTGAATTTTGTCATTCTATTTGCGTTGCGACGTCTAGAAATGGATTTAAGCTTTTACGATTTTTTAATAGGTATTACTTTAGATGAAGATTCAGTTTTATCTTGATAGCTTTCTGTGCAACTTTCTTTTTTACTTTTACTCAATGACGTCGAGATGTAGGCGTTATGAGTTTTTATTCATCAAAAGCTGTACATTATAATACATTACATCTATAGCTAGTTGTAGGTGTTTAGAGGTTTATACAAATATTGGATTGGATTTTGTCAATTAACTACAACAATACATATTGTCACGCCATGTTATAAAATTTTCTATAGAGAAAAGTTAAAACAATGACTACATGTTGCCTTTACCTAACTAACTGTTAGTATGTACTAACTCGTTTATATACATAGGTTATAGGCACGACAAGAGTAAAAATGGATTAAGTTAACCCAAGTATCTGCCTAGTAAGTATAATGCCTGTGCTACACAGTATTAAACGGCGGTTTGAAACAGAGATTGAAACCAAGGGCGTTTGAATGTGACACTAAAGGCATAAAACGACTGTCTACTCGTACACTGTTTCAAACCTCTATTTTATACCGCCATCTTGTATTAGAAAAGTTAAAATATAAATAATTAAATAACTGGGGACAATTCCACACACGGCTGTCTGATCCCAAATTAGGCAATTTAATGCCTGTGTTATGGTG
>DWGJ01005347.1:0-10500 GCA_018246895.1 Aspitha aspitha aspitha
AATCATGAAAATTGGTAAAGCAGATCTCGAGTTATAAGTGTTGTAACAAACCCGACTTTCTTTTATATATATAAGATTATTTATATGTTACACTATACACAAATTTTATATTTATGTCAGAGTATTGGAATAAACATACAATAATGTAGAGGGCGAAGCAACAGTTGTTGGACGAAAACTCGCGATAAGTTTGATCGAGTGTCGGGCACCCTTGATGATGGATAGCAATGAAGTTGTCTAGAAAATTAAATATTAAGGCAAGTTAATACCGACTCCATGTGCTAAAACAAATTATAAAGTCCTTTAAAGTAAATAAACCATAATTGGGACAACTCCACATACGCTTGGTTAATTCCAAATTAAGCTATTATATCATTATTAAATGCTCGTGTTAGGGTAACCAGAGAGCTGACAAACTATAAATGTACTAAGATAATGATGATGAATGATAAAAAATGAACTAAAAGTATTATTGAAATAGATATTTTTACTGCACCCATAAACGCACTGTGCCCATCACACCAATGTTTATCCTATATGGAAAATTGATGTAACAGTCACTTTCAAATAGACGAATTTTCGCTCTTTCTTATAACTAAAGCGTCTATATTTTGAACCGTTATCGTTTATTTGTAACAAAATCGATAGCTAGTGTATTAGCGAATTAAACGTAGAAAGGCAAAGCAACAGTTGCTGTCGTCGGCCCGTATTCTAACGCCGTGATGCTTCGAGCATCTTGACATATTTGATGACGGATGGTGAGATAACACTGGGTAACGGCTTACCGGCTTTGCTACTGTTAGTGAGCATTTTTTAAAATGTATTACTACGTCTTTTTCAGTATAACACGCGTTAATATTTGTTGAATAACTTTTTCTTTAGTCTTTATCCTTTAAAGCTAAGACATTAAGCACAAAGACTTGGGAATATCATTTTATTATAATGTAAAATGACACTATAAATAAATACTAAAGTAAAACTTCGTGTTTTTTTTCTGTTATGTACTGACGGAATATGTTACACCTAATTATTTCTTTATTGTAAATAAAAGTTAAACACTAATTACTTATATTAGAATATTTCTTCCTGGTACAAAATAACCTCTGTTGATAACTAACTAAATATTATAATAATATAATAGACTACTGGATTTTCGTATCACAGTCAATTCTAAAATAATTATAAATAGAAATACTTAATATATTGATAGAAATAGTATTATTACAATTGTTAAAAAAAACATTACAAGCAAATCTTCTCATTATATAGAATCAACATACTCGTAACGTGGCATGCCACTTGTAAAGGCACTGCTACAAACAGATTTAATTCTCCCGTTTAAATAAGTAACTATCCTGTACAAGGAAGAGCGTTCGTGCTCACGACCAATGGAGGAGATAATTGCAATTAAATCAAGCTGACTATCAGGAAATTGTGAAAAGGAGCGGCCAAATGGATAAAAAGTGCCACGTTATCCTCATTCATTTGTACATAACACGACAGAGCTCTGTGTATTATTTGCATTCTAAATATTCACTTTTATGTGAACATTGTACGCCGTAAAAGGCAAAATATGGATGGATTTAACAATTCTTCAAAATCTTTAAATATGTATATGTGCAAAAATGTCTTTGTCTTTGTATGGTTTCAATGTAAATTTCTAAATTTTGTAAAATTAAGAAAATCTATCTAGGAACTAACGCTTGAACAGAGTCTCCACTGTAATTACTCGATGTAACCACTAGATATACATAATATGCTTTTTATAAACACAGATTCTGTGTAATGTACCATATGTCGATATCAGTAGTCAGTGTAACGACATAAAATATGTATAGCATTACTAGAAACTGAGCACATTGCATGAGTTTATTTTTGCTGAAAGTTACAACCTAGATTTTTTCTAATGTAAAGTGAATAGGCATTTAAGGCATCCGAAGAGATTGCGAACAAATATATAAGTTATATAATAATAATATGTCGCATATACACAGCAATAATATATCTTTTTCATGTACGTAACATATTGACCAAACTGTGTAATTAGCTTGAGTGGTACAAAAGATACAATACCCCAAGGGTGTGTGCTATAAAGATTACTAAAGTAAAGCATAAAGTACTGTCATCCATAATGGGTAATTCGGATGACAAAATATTATTTGCGAAGAAACAAGTGTGATACAATGTACGACGATATTAACTAAGATGGATGAGTGGAACGAAATAATAAATGAGGTTACGGAGGCAGGGAAAAATCCAAGGAACAACTGAAAGAAAACATATGTGTTAAAGAAAAAACGTGTTAATGACCTTTTTAGATGAGTTTTATACATGTACATATATTGGTTTGGTCTGGAGCAAAACCTAAATATGAATAAGCCTACTCAGCATATTCTATAAAAAAGTGATTTAAAAATCTATTAGCTCAGATCATTGTATGTATAATTGGTCAAATAATAAAATAACAATTTTATTGTGTATGATTAAAATGTAATCATATTATATCAAACATACGGGATGTAAATAATACAAAACATAAATGTTCCTATTTACGTGTAGTACGTATTAATTACAGCCTCCTGCTATAAGTAAGCCAAGGCTGCTGGAACTAAAACGTAAACATCGGAACTGCTACAAGCTGGATGTTTAAATCTGAATTATACATATATACATATCTACGTAGTTGCGGTTGTATGTCCCCACTTTTATCTCGCTAGCGCTCGTCATAATTCAATTAATTTGTAACAGCGGATACGGTCACAGTATACAACGGTTATCCAAAACTCTCAGCTCAGCAGCGTAAGGTATTTTGTTGTCTTCAAAGTATTCTCAACTAAGTAAACATAGCATATTTTTATTTATTATTACTACATTTAATTTAAATTTTTATTTTATTTTAACATGTCCTGTTCACTAATATATTAAATTCGAGTATGCGATCAATCAACAAAAACTCTTGATTGATAATTTTACTTATATTAATTGTATTATAAACCGTAATAAAATCTAATGATACTGTTTGTTAAAATCATTCTTGTCTCTCGGAATGTTTATATTTTATTTCAAACCGCATAGACGTAAAGCAGTTGAAATGCTTTGAAAAAGGTGCGTATCATTAAGTAATTTATAGTTACTAACTTCAGTCATGGTAGACTCTTTGATGGGTGAGGAGCAGTGGCAAATTTTTATGAGTAATCCCACACCTCGGAAGATACGACAATCTATCTATCGGTCCTGGTTTTCGTTGTTACACAATAGTCGTTAAACCTCGTCAGCATTAAGGGCGATTTACAAAACCGCGACAGAAGGGTCGATCACGAAACCATATCCGCCATTTACTTGAGCAATTTATGATGAAAGTCAAAATCAAACGAATTGGTTTATGATCCAAACGCCCGCTAGTTTCCGGGGAAAGTCGTGACCAGCAAGGATCGTAAAAAATAACGCTATGTTCATGGGGAATACAAAACGTGATCGTTTATGCTTGTGTTAGTGGCTAAAAATTCTCATTTCCTGCAAAGATAACAATTTAATTTAGTTGTGCACTCCTAGGGGATCGCGAGTTTAAAGTAACGTGAAAGAATGCTTAATGAAATGGAAAAGTGCGCAGAGAGGAATGAAAAGGCAACTTTGTATAGCTAATAAAAGTTTCTTGCGTTATTTGCTCGTTACAGAATAGTATTATTACAAAGATTAACGATCAGAGAACGGATAATAAAATATTTGCAACTACAAGTTGTTTGATTCAGTGATCGCACTAAAAGACTTTATGTTTCGTTTCCATTCATTATGAAATCAGTGTCAAACTTTTTTAACCATTCTTCTCGATAACAATAATAACTTGCGGTCTGCGATTAATAAATTTTAGTTGTACGAATCTTATTTATGATTTTACATATTTGTTAAGGATGACAATGTTCCAATAGGTATCTTATCTTCTCGTATGCGACTTTTGTATAAGATCGAAAGTCAAGTACATATTTATGTATATGTAAGCTTTTACAAATCAAAACATTTTTAGAAACGTAAAAGAAGGCACTTTTATAAAATACGGATTATTTCCTTCAATATCTAAGCATTTTACTCGTACAATATATACATATGTACATACATACGTACCCTTATTCTAATTGCTACGCGTGTAGGCGTGCTTACATGTCTGTGCTACATGCTACGCTGGGTGCTACGTGAAATTAATCAATCGGCTACGTATTGTGAGTATTGACAACAATATCGTATGCGTGATATTCCAACCGACAGCTAGCAATATCACTGACCAACGCCCAAGTTAACAAGAAATCCATTGGATTTAATCATTTCGCACCAATACAAAAGCGAAATTGGTTTTGGTGTTTAAACGGCACATGTACTCGTAGGATTACGGTGTTATGAATACATACGCACTAGGTTTATCGCTCTGTTTTAACAGGCAGCTTTTATAAAGCGAGAGAGAAAGTTACAAAAGCTTTTATCGTGATGTTGTGCCGTCAATTACTCATAACAATTTAACAGATTTGGTTATTGTGTTATTGGAGGAATTTATTAACAGATGTAACGGTGTGCATCCATTTCAAAAGTTATTTAAAGCCTTAAACAATAAATGTAACAAAACGAAAAATATTAACCAAATTGGAGAATACAACTTAGATTGTTATTTGAAACGACGTCTAAAAAGGATGTAAATTTGAATAAGAATTAATATCGTGCAAAGTTATCCTTATTGCAAGAATGAAATCTAAATGTAATCAGGTAGGATGCACACGTAACTTTGGTCGGTCAGAAATGCACGCGAGAAACGCAAAGCCATGCATGCCATTGGCTTCAAAGGACAAAATCAAAACTATTATACTATCTGTTGCTGTTATTGCTTATTGATACTCATAATATTATTGTAATGTTTATAAAGTTATAAATTTATTTTACCGCAATTTCCTTTACTTATTCGTAGTTTCTTATCAAGAACTTTCTGTGTCTGAAAGGCTTTGCATTAAAATCTAATAATTAGATGCAGCCAAGCGTGCGGTTCTCTTGTTGTGTTAACCTCAATATTTTACACTACCGGCCTCGGGACTAGGTTAACTCATTAAAACTTATCTAAATTCTAAGCACCTTTAATATTATGATCAGAATATATTATCAACTAATTACTCAATTTTACAAAAAAATATCAGATCAATTTGAAATGAAGTTAGTCGATATTTCTACACAAGAGATAAAGTGTTTTTAAAAAAATAGGCAGCAATGAAAAATAGGAAATTTTAGAGCAGTGTAAATAAATAATCTCTATAATTAAAACGTTATAGCAATAATTTCATAATGACCATATCAAGATTAAAAACGTAATATAAATCATCCATATAAAAAAAGCGAGTCACCCTCCGCAAACAAACGTTTACATATATAGGATACTTTATATCTTTTTACGCACCGAAAACAGTACAAATGGGCAGAGGTTAAAAGACAGAATGGCCACGTCTGGCAGAAATTAGTTAACACGCTCAATCGGCGTAACTATTAATTTCTAGTGGACCCAACGGGTACAAATTGCCGTCGCACGCATCGAATCACCGCCTACATTTATATTGTACGGACTTCGGTTTCAATTCTTTGAAAAACCTATATTTTTTGTTATTCTTGATATTTGAGCACACTTGTTGATTTTGCGGCTACCTATAATTGGGTTTATTTTCAAAATATTACTTCTGTTAATGTAATATTTGTGTAAATAAATGCATGAATGCTATTTGCTTTGCTTTTATTATTTTCACGTTTATAATATTGTTGAAGTATGATCGAAAAAGTGGAGAATAATACGTTATATTGCAGGTCCGTATGAATGACGAATTCTGAATTTTTATGCATTTCATCCAACACTGTTAATAACATTACTTCGGTGAACTAAATTGTAGTAAAAGTATTCAATACACAAAATTATTTTTACTGTTGCTACGTGTATGCATATTTATGTAAATAAATTTTATAGACCCTTGAAACCGTAGTAATCATTCGTCACTAATAAACTTACAGCAAAATTTTACTGATTTAATATTTCGTGGCATAGTCTCATCTGTCTACTAATGGTTACCCACCCGGTCGCTTCGTCGAGCGTAATTAAAAAGTTCCACAGTTTATGTGCAATTTCTGAAACGATTTTTTGTCTGCGAATTTCTCTTGGAAGACACATAGTACGCTGTCGCGAACTTTTATGAACTATTTCAGAAGAATAATGATAACATTATTTTCATTTATAAACTTCGGAGTACTTTTCAGACTTGTTTAAGTAATCGGACAATTTATTAGTGAAAACCGTATTAAATATATGAATGTCGATGTACATGAAAGATAATTCTACAAAACATTCTTAATCGATTTTATATTATTGCTTAGGCTGACAAATAGGCAATCATGTAAAAGCCACCTGAAGATATGTGATCACCGTTACCTATGGACAGTTGCAACACTAAAGACGTCTTAAAAGGGCTCTATTAACACCTTTTTAAAAAACCCCACGTCAAAGTCCACAGAAAATACGACAGAGAGTTGAAATCACAATTAAATTCATAGCTTATTTTAATGAGTATTAGCACTATTTAGGATTACACATCTTAAATATTTTATAATCTATATCACAAAATAAAACTCCGATGACACTATCAATATTACCGTCCATTAATTAATTCTCAATAAAATTTACTTTATAGTCAATTTCATTTGTATCGACAACTTTGGTATAAGTTGCAACTAAGTTTATTTTATCTACTTCTCATAAATTTGTAAAACTTCAAAGTTATCGCTTTTAGTTCTTTGATTTTATGAATTAATGTAGCAGATTGTTTAGAAATAAAATGTTGAAATTAAAAGTATCTATTAGGTAAAACGGTCCAATATTTCAGTTTCTGTTTATAAAAAGTTCGTTTAGACAAAAATACATACAATTTTATTCAAGTAAAATTTATTACGCAAGTACTTATTCTTGAGTAATGTTCAAGTGCTTTGTACATTTAAGTTTAATTGTTCCTGTAAATTCAGTTTATACAATGTAAAGCAAGTAAGCTTTTTGAGTTCAGGCGAGAGGAACTTAGCTTTAGAGACAACAGTTCGCGTCGTACAATCAAGGAATAAGCGACATTCTAGAAAACTTAAGCGAAAATTGCGAATTGGGTCGTTTCGTTGCCCAACAACAGAGAGAGATACATACTTTACTAATGTGCTGTTTTAGTGCTTAGTGTTTAGAGTTCAATAACAATATAAGACAAATATTTGCGTGTTAAACGAAAATGTTTCTGATTCAATATAAAAATACCTATATATGTAGATATATTATACAGAAATTTAAACGTACATTTTTATCAACTATCTGGTTTTTATCTACATATTTATTTAATATTTATTGAACATCAATAAAAGTTCCCATAACAAAGGGCGAACCTAATGTCCAATGGCATTCACTATTAATCAACCCTTGATGAATTGCATAGTAATTTTGTTCATGATGTTAAATATAATTAATAATTATACACATACGTATAACCTACATCTGGTTAGTCTATTGTAGGTACCTAATTTACCTGCCATTCAATATACATACATATGTATATCAGGATAAATATGCTTATCAAGCCTTGGAACATAAAATTTTTATATAAGCTAAAAGAAATTTCTTTTAACTTTAACATATTGATGTAAATTGAAATTTGATGAAATAGTTTACCTTCTTATTATAAGACAAGTGCTTAAAACAGACGAAGAGAAACAATGAAGCAATGAACAGACAAATAGGTACATAATGAGTAGTGAAGTCAGTCTTTGAAGCGCGTTCGCTAAGTCCGTCAGTTCTGTATTTAGCTGGGATTCAGCTTGGCCACCTGAAACTTTATAATTGAATTTCAAGGGCCATTATTCAAGCGTTTTACAGTGCTTAACAACTGTGTGCTGTTTGGCATATATTTGATTTTATTTTCTTTTTCGTGTAAGGACGAAACTTCTTTCTTTCTTTCTAATATTTATAATATTGTTCACCGCAACTCCATGAACTCTTAAGTAAAACATACTTTCCCGTGAAAATGAGATATGTCACTCTTCGACCATTCAAATATGCCCCGTTTCCGTAAATCCAAACAACGCAGTGATTCCAATGATTCATTCAAAATGACCGTCACCGTCCCGTAGTGAGAGATGGGAACAGACAATTATTTATTCTTGTCCTGCGTGTTTTATGGGACGTCGTTAGAGATGGATCGAGACCCCGAAACCTGTAAGGAAATACGCTTTATGGTAACAATGGACAGGTATTGTATGAAAGGATCCCACAAAACTCGACCTCTAAGATTTGCTACTTTAGAAACACATTTTTGTTACCCAAACTTAAATTTTCTTGGTCAACATAATGCAATGAAAACCTTGACTAAGCCTAAACAAGTATACAAGTACCATGGTTACGTTGAAATCGTACGATTCTTACTGTTCTGCATTCTAAGTTTCGTCTTAGCTAAATGGGAAGGAGTTCCAATTATTCCGTGGCTTAAATTAAGCGCAAACTAACCAGGGTTTGGTTATTAACAGTACCTTTATTAATTTAAGACTATTTGCGCATAGTTGAACGATGTAACGTTATTAAACATCCGTTATTACTACAAATACATGTATGCTGTAGGAATTTTGTATAAAGATTGTTTAACAACTTGTTATACTTCAACTATTTAAGTTAAGGGTATTAACTCCGTAATAATGTGATCCTGGAAGTTGCTTGTTTTCATAAACATTGTTAAGGGTTACAGCTTATAACTGTTCTAGTTAGGGAGTGTAATTATTTATTTTCACACCATGTATAATTTTTAGAACTAAATAACCTGTCACGTGCGCTGTATCGGACTAGCAGGCTTTTTTTCTGTCTTGTGGTTTTACAACCACGTGGTTCACCTTAGTCCTTCCTGCCGTGTTGGCTACACTGTCCGAGCTTCCAGTCTAGCCGCCCCCAGCCCCTGAAGTCTCGTTTTAGTCGCCTCTACGACGGGCAGGATACCCTCTGGTCTAATATCGAGTGACACTGACATCCAGCTGTAGACTTGGAAGTATTTGTGGTATAATATATGCAATTCCGTAATAGTTATTGTATGAAATATTGCTATACTATACCTACATGATAATATACATAGAATTGAATTATGATATTGCAAAATTTTCTTATTTTGTCACGCTTTAAATTGTGTTGGTATTTTAAAAGTATGGCTTACTAAAAATACCCTGAATAATTTTGAACAAACTCTCAATACGCTATATGTCAATACTTACTTATTGTAAGAAATTTCGAAGTCACCATTTTATTTATAAATCTGCTCCACTCGAGTTCAAAGGAAATTGAAATTTCAATTGTTTCTATTGCTTTAATATATCATTTGAAAATACAAACAATTGCCGTTGAGACTTAAAGACTTTTCCTAATTTAAATTGTAAATTTTGTACATTTTTAACAACAACAAACAAGATGTAGCCCTTAACTGTTTAATTATTGATACGTAACATTTCAAAACTCGCCTGTATACTTACACTTCGTCGGCGTCAGGAAAGAGTGGTTTTAACGAGACGTGGTGAAAAATTAGAACAGGTTTCCCTAACAACAATTACAAAAAGTTTTACGGAAGTTATACCTCCGCTGTTGGCTAGGCTTCTTTTAGTTTTAATTAGGTTGGCAGCCTGATCTCAAGTGTAGCTCATAATAGGTACAAGAGTGACTAGTGATTAAAGTATTTCTACTCAAAACGGGATAAAATAAGTAATGTGAAAAGAAGATAGACAATTGACAGGTATTAATGAGCAACAAACTTTTATAAACGGTGCCAAATTCCATAAACGTTAAGGACGGATACCACATATTACCGAAAATGTTGCAAATGGATCGCTTTGGATTTCAATCGAGAATTCTACACAGGTTCTTATCTAGTATCCTAAAGCGCGAACAAAGCGTGGTCACCTTAAGTAGACTTAGTATCATTTGATGAATGAAGAAGCGAAGAGTCTGAAGCCTGTTTGCCAGTTAAAGTCGCCTAAGCATTTGCTATCGAAGTTATAAAAGAAATAACCGCAAAATGTATAAAAGGATCGATATAATAACTTCCGACCCCGCCTACAACTCTTACATACTTTACTAACGTTATCGCCTTACATTGTGTCGAATATACGACGATAATTTCGGCAATAAATTCTCACCGACACGAAGGGTTGACTGGTAGAGATTGCGAATAGGCATTAAATCCGCCCATTGAACAAACAATAAAGGGTAAATAAATAAATCTATATGAGTTTATCGGCTAGTGGGTATTTTTGTGACTAGCTGTGCCCGCAGTTTCGCCCGCATTGACAATGTTTTTCCCGATTTTGCAATATTTTTCATTGCTGCTCCACTCCTATTGGTGACAGAGTGATGTTATATAGCCTATAGCCTTCCTCGATAAATGGACTATTTAACACAAGAAACATTTTTCAATTCGAACCAGTAGTTCC
>DWGJ01005348.1:0-10500 GCA_018246895.1 Aspitha aspitha aspitha
TGTAACTTTAACTTCTAAGGAATTTCTAAATGCTGCTGAGGAATTCGGTCACTTTATAGTCCGGGCTTGAATGGTGCGTCCTCTTGGACATGTTGGAACATTCCCGGCTCCTCCCGCCCCGACCCGCCGTGCTCCCGCGGCGGCTTACATCATCTAGTTCTCGAGGTCGCTGCTATCGAACCGGTATAAACTGTGGTAAACTTAGGCTCGGTATAGGTTCCAAATAATTGCTTCACATACGACAAACATTAAGTATTCGATAGCAGATGTCAGTACTATTTATCTATATAGTACATCTATTCCCGGAGGGTAGGCAAAGGCTAACGATTTCCACCGTCTGCGGTCCTGACAACCTTTGTTCTCCTGTTTTGCCCTCATCCAAGCCACCGGCTCGTCCGTTAGATGTACTTTCCACTTCTACTTTATATACACTACATATGGACACACCATTTCATGATCATTTAAGGTCCTTATTCTTTGCACCCGTTACTATCGCATTCAGCCTCGGAAACAGGAGGCTGTCGGGTCGTGTCGGCAGTGAAAACAAAAAAAAATAAATTAATATACTTTGTTCGTAGTATTGTACGTCATGTTTACACAACGAGCAACGGGCCTCTCCCCGCGCCGCGTGCGCTATCGCCATCTCCCGGCCGCCGCGCGCCCTTCGGAAACACTATAAAAAGTTTAAGTACGTTTGCCCGCTTTTTAAGAGATATGCTTTTTACGAGCCAATTAAATAAAATTACAATTTGCGTTATCATACAAAATGTGTCCAGTGTAAACTCGTAATTAACAACCTGCCGCCCCGCAGCCCGCCTCCCGTGTGCCAGCAAGCTTCGCTGTGTGTGTGCGGCCGCGAGTGTAAGCCGGCTCACAGACACAGGTTCACACTAAACAATACCCAACAGTCCAACACTGTTCGCGCACGAAGGAGTAAAGTAACTCGTCGAGCTCGGCCGAGCGGTGTTGCCTCACCACTAAAGTTGATTACTTTTGAAAATATTACTTTCATAACATTTTCGAATGTAGGAAATATTAAGTAACTGTGGAACATTGATTATTAAATCGAGTCGTTAGTACAAAAACACGCAAAAAAGTTAAAAACTCACGCCAAATGAATAAAAATAAATCAGTACGTTAGACGTTGTTAATGTAAACAAACCACGCGAGTGTGACGCTCGCTGTACGCCGCCGGTGTCAGAGCTGGAGGCCCACCGATAGAAACAAGCCTTCGTAATCGGCGCCATTATGAAGATGCTCAGGAGACCGATCCCGGCGAGTGGCCACAACTGGGAGAGGCCTATGTATTTATTATCCGAATTTCTATTATGTTTATTTTAGTATAAAGCTTTAAGAAAATCTAAATTTTTCATCAAGATTCCTTTATTCTACAGAGAGGTTAAAATGGATTTAACATAGGTATTATTACGAAATGTAGATATGTATATGTTTTAAATATCATTGCCAGGAGGAAATTCAGTGATGAAAAATTCGAACTTGTTGGTCGTGTTTGTTGTTCGACTACCTAGTATATAAAAGCAAGTAAGGGCATGCACGCGCGCTCTCGAGCTGGTTTCGAACGGGCCCGAGGCCTGAGCGGCTCGCTCCACAATACGAAAACGGCAGAAAGCCACTGCAGAAACGGCAGACATACACCGCGCGCTCGGAGCGGGATGTGTGTCCAGTGTCATGTTAATGTAGCAATATGTAAGAGGCACGCACACTCCGACAGACCTCCGTCCGAGAACATCCGCTGGTAGATCTCGTCGCAATCTGTGGGAGCATAAATGGTGGTCAGTTGCGGTCGCACTTCCATACTTGAAATCAAATTCATAATACCTTGTTTATTGTAAAGTATACGAATAATAGTAATAATATCCCGGGACACCCTCGCATTCGGCCATCTGATCTCCGACAAGGTAAAGCATCTACTATAGTGACCAGGCAGCTGATAAACTACATGTATACGAGTATGTAGTATATAATCCTTATATAGACATTTTCATTGCACCCAGATACAGAACAAACAAATGCACTCATCATAGACATACATATTTGTCGTGGGTGGCCGTCGGGCTCGGGACCTCCGGTTAAAGGGCAGGGTCTGGCGGAGGCGGCCAGATCGTCGCGGGGACACGGTCGTGGCTCACAACAAGGTACTACATTGTGTTTCAGTTCGGGTGTGAAAGCATTTTACAATTTTGTTCCAGCGTAAGTGCTTACGTCACCTGATTCTCCAATATCCCAAACTTGTGCATTTCACACAGATTGTTCCGTTTCTAGTGGCATTCAATAAGAGAAACGCTATTGACCCGCTTTCCGCATAAGACATTACGGCGCTGGCCCGCCGCCAGCCGCCCCGGCCCGCCCCGGCCCGCGCCGGCCCGCCCCGGCCCTCGCCGGCCGCCGCTCGCTGCTCACTTACCGCGCTAATTATGAAGCACTGCCTTATTACATGAACGCCGCTAATGATTCGTTACTCTAAAATACATTTCGATATCAAATTCACAGAAGACTCAATATTTACAGTACATACATACGTCGATTCAAGACAGTTTCTTAGTAACAAACGAATACCTACAGAATGTTAAAAGCCATTATCATATTTTCTTTGAATATGAATCAGTTACTAATAATTAATTTCTTGTTACTATGTTGATGCTGTTAACGACATTGACACGGATTCGTGTCGGGAGGTCGCCGGTGCGTTCCTTTGAAGAGCCCGGAGCCCTGGGAGTAAGCGCGAAAAAGACCACCGAGAGGATTTTATGGACCCCACATAACCCCACATAACCACGTGTCCCGCCCAAAGTACTGCGGTTCGTAACGGTGGTTTTCCTCCCGCACCCAACAATAGATATGGTCGCACCACTACTGGGTTAAATGGAGTAAGAAAAGCCGGTACGATGTGAAAAGACTGTTTTACAAAATTTTGGTATTAGCTGTGAAAATATGAAACAATTCGAAAAATAACTTAAAGCGTTTCATCATCATCATCAGGTGTCGTGTTCCTAGAACGTACTCACGAGCAGACGTTATACAATAATATTTATGTATACCGCCTTACAGGATATAAAATGAAGTGATATAAGACCAATACGACACGAGTAACATTCTAATGGATATTGTGAGATAGCTGCTTTAAGACAGAGTTTGGTAAAAACCTTGCCGCGATTCGGTTATTGAATCTCGTGGAGCCTCTGCGTTACTGTTACTTAAAATATGAACGGCGCCGCCGTTTCAAGCGAAAATGGGTAATATTCGAGAAGCTCGGTCTAGTTACTAATTTCCCTAATTGTTCATTTTCCTACGAACATTGTTATAATCATTTGCGTGAGTCGATGTTACTTTTACATCGCCCGTGGATATCGATAATTACGCCGAGGCGCCGATTATGCTAATATATTCATCAAGTATTTAGATCAGGGTGAAATTAACGGTATATGTAGCAAAACAGTGCCGTTAGCGGGGCTTAAATAATTTGACAACGTTTTAGTTTAACGAACAGTCAGTTACAGTCAGTGTTTCTATATCACTCCTTAATGTTAATAAGAAATCCTAAAGAATGAGACGGAACGTGTATTTTTGTGCAAATTAACATTTCAATGTAGTCGTTTGTAAATGTAGGTACGCAAATGTGTAAAAAGAACATGTCTTTTCTACGATGGTGTCGTCGATAAATGCAGTAAGGCAATGATAGTCGTATGACTCACCGACGACGTGCAAGGTGACGAAGAAGGAGCGCACGGGCTGCGTGGACACTTGGCACTCGTAGACGCCGGCGTCGCGCTGCTGCGCCCACTTGATCTGCAGCGTCCAGTCGTCCGCGGGCGGCGAGTGCGTGGCCTGGAAGCGCTGGTCCGACGTGTACGTGTAGCCGCCCACCGTCAGGATGTGCAGGTCGCGGTGCCGGATCCACGACACCTGCGGACGAGCCCCCGTCTTACATCACTGTCGTCGTTGTTTCACGCTTCTCATAGGACTAAGGTACGCCGGAACAAAACAATCGGCAAACGATAAGGAAGGCGAGACATGTCTTATTTTAGTTACTCTAGAGAAGTCAACGAAACTTATTATAACATCTTGAAAATTAACCCTCGTTCTCCGCCGAATTGAATGAATAAATTTGACAAATAAATTGTGTGAAACTTAATTGTGGCTTTGTTCCAATATGAGATTTATAAACACGGAATTTATGTCAAACTTTATCCGTTAACTTGGATAGCCACCGGTCGGAAGGCTCGCGCGCTCCACCGTACCGAATTTTACAATAATTGTCGTTGATTAAGGAACTTCCGGAAGGACATTTTTGACTGACCGCCGCTACGTTTTGTAGTCTTCAAACTAATTGGATTATCAAGTTACTTTGACCAAAATTGAGATCGAATATTCCGCGATCTAATTGTTCTTTATCGGATCTTGTCCACCAAAGTATTCGAATTCGAGCACATTATCCCCTCGGGCGGGGAAATGAAGAATTTAATTACTTCATATATTGTCATTTATTACAAAAATAATGTATATTTTTAAACATGGCCGAACAACGATACTGTTAGCCCGAGATGCACATACTGGTAGTGTTATGTATTATACACTACATGCAGAGTGTACGAAATATAAGAGTATCGTTCCAACTCCTTCACATCAAAGGTCAGATTAGGTGTTGAGGGATGCATCGAGGTTACTTAAGAGATGGAAGCATACTAAATAACCAAGTATAAGTACGGAGTGTGTGCTGCTCTCGACCGTCGTATTAAAGATGTAACCACGGACTAGGATATAAGAAGTCGTGCAGTGAGTGGGCTGTGTCCATGAACAAAGGCCGAGTGCGTGGGAAGGCTCGGGACAAAATCCTTTCACGATATCCCGCACCATATCCCCGCGAAGGCCAAACGACCTAGTGCGTCATTAAGTCCCCTTTTACTGCCCTCGTAAAATTATATTAAACTGGTGCCCATTTGCCTAGTATCCACAGATAACTGGTAGGTATAAAGAACTATATCCACCAGACGTTTTACTATTCGCGGATACGCGATTAAAAATGGTTGGAACGGTTGTTTACTTTCATTAAAGGAGTTTGTTGCTTCAGGCACCATGTACATAAATATGTATGTACATAAATCTGAATAGTCAGACGAGGTGCCACTTTGAAATTCAGATTCAATGTTCTTTCTTAATAATTTTCAACTAAATCAACGCATCCACAAAAATGTATTAGTAGGTAGTATTTCTGAACTGAAACCTACAAACTGAAAGGTTTACAACCTTACTTTTCGAGACCAAGAAGTAAGTTAGGCTAGACAACGTTTCTTGATGGGAGTTTGAAGCGTCGTCAAGTTCCGCGGCCTCGTGTCACACAGCTATCATATCATGAGCGTTTTAATTTACGTTACTTTAATCTAATCATAAATACGTATTAATTATTTCAAAGTAAAAATATTAGTATCTCGTACGCCGACGAGTTCCCATCGTTCCTAGCGCCCGTCCTGTTTGAACAAGTCGTAAGGATTCTCTACGAAAATTCAATTTACTCTTGAAATGTGTGGAGCACTTTATAAACTGTACTCTTTGAATGTAAAATGAGCCCACATCTCATGTTCAAGCCTCCTTCATCTTGAATTCTTGTTTTCGCTTTCTAGAGTCTTATACATAGTTATAAATATGTATGTAGATATGTTTGAAAAGAAATAGCATTGAATTTGGTGCGATTCAGAAATATTAACATTAAAATTGAATACCGGCCAATTCTTAATTGTACCATACATGTCATATTGGAAAATACACAATTTGAGCAGTTACAAGAAGTTGTTTAAGGAAACCCAAATGCCAACATTTTCGCTAATCGTGACCGTTCCATAAATACCGCGGCGTCACGAGATGCGGGCGATATGAGCGGAAGGGCTGCGGATAAGGGCGGATTTAAAGGGATCAGTTCACTCTCTAGTATGGTCTTTCTCGTTGGGCTGGTAAAAAGGCGGGGAGGTGTGGTCGCGAACAAATTTACCGCCCGTTTCATATAAACTATGTAGGTAACATTTTGTCTAATTATCGAGCTATCAACTTTAAGTACAATCAGGCACTGGGACTATGGAAGCGTGCTACATTATAAGCCCACCATCGCTCTCTGT
The DNA here is from genome assembly GCA_018246895.1 of Aspitha aspitha aspitha. NCBI lineage: Eukaryota > Metazoa > Arthropoda > Insecta > Lepidoptera > Hesperiidae > Aspitha > Aspitha aspitha. The sequence goes on from DWGJ01005348.1 coordinate 6,129, forward strand.
TAGGCGAGCTTGCTACTAAGCACGTGACTGTTAAGATTTAAAATATATACGAAGGCGTCTCTGTACTCTTGATCGATTATCACGGGCATCCGAAGGGTTCCAGCCGAGCAACCACCTAACCACACTCTTAAACTAACGGACCGACCGAGACTCCATAACTGAATGACTGCATTACTCCGTCAACACGGCGGAATCACTGTCTTTGACTGCGCAGTCGTAGTTCACCAGTAGGCAAACTAGATGGCGCTATACTCACTGTTACATATATATTATTTCCTGACATAGACTTGTGACTGTTTGTTCAGATATAGCGTAGTTATACGTATACAACCTAGAACATATCTTAGTAAATGCAGTGGATTTTAAGAGATAATGTCTACTATTGCAATATTTTGTGGCACCGCCGTCCGTTCAGTGGCCACGGCCCGCGCCCGCCCCGCGCCCGCTCCGCAGCGGTCGGTAGCGGTGTCGTTTTACGTAACACTGTGGTATCGCCCGCTATTTTTGTTTTCTTATTTTGACATTTTTGTCTTTTAGAGTCTTCACATGTCATTACAGTTTGATTGTATACTATGCTATACATATACACAATCAGAGTGCACAGCGCCGCAACAGTCGCATCGCAGAGAGGATTTTCGTATTGTTAGCGGAGTGTGACACGGGACAAGGTCTCAAAAGAAGTTATCGATCGATTCAATTTATTGCTTAATTACTCTGTTTTTTATTTTTCTTTACAGCAATAAAAATATGGGCAATAAAATAGCTGGAGCCCGCCGGAGTTCGAGCGGGTCGCGACACTCTGTGTATTTTCTAGTTCTGTTCCTTTTTTGCTAACAATAAACCTCCTCGGAAGAAAATCGCCGATATTTGATATTGGAAAATATATCGTCAAAGTTAAGGATTTTACTGAACTGTTCGAACAGTCTCCGTTTAATACGTGAACTGTTCTGGTTGTTTACATCAAACAAATGAAACTTTACTACTATTCTTTTATTACAAGAGAGAGCATGAAACTTATACAAATTTAACTCTTGTTTTAAGTCAAATATGTAATTATGGAATATGGATTCACTTTGTATGTACATATTAATTTGATTAATTAATATAAACCGGTAGAATGTGGCCATCTCGCAGGAGACATCTTGACTACTTTATTTATGCTGTTATACAATAAATAGTTTTATCAGAAAGTGGTCTGAATAAGGAAAACAATAGAAACAACGGACATGAGGGGAAAACGTATAGAAAATCGTAAAGTAATGGTATATTATATTGAATTAGGCAAATGTAATATGTATTACGGAAATGTGAAAAGATATGGGAGGTACAGTACAATTATGACGAAATATAGTACGACGACGACGACGAAATGACGAAATATAGCACGGGATTAAGTGAAATACATAATTTTAAGAGATCCGTAGTCAGGTTTAGGATATTGCAGGCATACACTAACACACGAGGATTTCTAAGTTCATACTCGATTGGAATGGTGGTCCGGGAGGTACTGGCCCCGACGAGAAGTGGGTGGTGAGCTCGCGTCACGTCTGGCAGCAGAGGCCATGGACACCGTGAACTACCGAATGTAAAGTTTTTTTATTTTATTTTATTTAATAAATAATAATAACAATAATAATCACAAACAAAACAACATGAACAGAAGAGTACAAAGGCGCTGCTTATTCCATATAGGAATTTCTTCCAGCAGACCTGCAAGCGGAGAGTTGAGCAGATTGAGACAAACTTAGTGTGCGCTACATTATCTCTGTGGTGGTGTGCGGTGTTAGCACCGGCGGGCTTCGTTCTGTACATGTGTCGGCTTCTACTGTATACTATAGCGAATTTACTATAGTACACTGGAAGGACATAGGGGATGTATATGTTGTTGTGTGATTTATTTATTTGCCATGTGCCACTTACAGAAGCCATGTAGAAGTAAACTGTTTCAAATAAAGTTGTAAAGAGCGAATGTGCCTCACGCTCGCCCGTCTCAACGGTGCGGATAACGGCGGAAATCGTAACATAAATGGGTAATGGTGTATAATGTTGATTTATTGACCAACCTCCCCCCCCCACATCTGGCGCGTGCCTGCTTCCTGCATTGGATGCTGCGTCATCAATAGTTGGTAGGTCACGGAATCGGAGCTCCCTGGCCCTATCGCCGGCCCTAACGATTACCTTAACTTCAGGTATAACGTTCGAAACGCCCTGATTATGTTTTTATTCGATATTTGCAATCAATTTCACAAACTTTATGGCTTTCGACCTTATTACGTTACCTTAACCGTTTGCGCAACAATTGAGCAAGATACACGAAAATCAGTGAACAATGTAATAGAATATTTGATACAATTTTGGCGAGACATTTGAATAATTCCAATTTGGATTAACATTTTCCATTTAAAACCCAGTTCCCGGTATTTTGATAGTCGTCGCGACGGTGTCATTGGAACTGAATGAGATAACGACCGCAATAAAATTTGTTAACATCGTAATTATATGAACGGTCTCTCGTGCGGCCGCTTACAATGTTGCAGCTGCTAGGATTTGCGTCATCGATGTAATCTGCCACAATAGGATTTATTACAAATATTGGTTATATTATTAAAATAAAATAAATATACGGACAGATGAATAAATAAGGTGATGCATACGAGTATGTAAAACGTATGAGTCATGTTACTGTGCGGGCGCGGGCGCGGGGGGAACGTTGTTTTCCAACATCGTTCATGTGTACGTTTTAAATTTGACACGAAAACAATAAACGTAGATATTCCAATAGGGCGATAAGTTAATTAGTGTAATTCGTATTGAAGTTAGAGTATTCAGTGCTCTGTTATTTAATTAACCTCCACGGAAAGACGGCGGCAGTCGCTCCCCGCGCGGTAATAACCGCGATTGCGCCATTATCGAAACGCTCGCGTTCTCGCTACGCAACGTTGCTGGATTATTAGGACGTTAAATATTATTTCCACAATACACACACTGTGTGTTACAGTTGGTTGTAAGATTTAACTACGTGACGTCATTATCGTTACTAGTTATGTACATTTACATTTTCTCTGTAATCCCTATCGGCTGCCACGCTTCTCGAGGGAATCAATGTAATAATAATAATAAATGAATATAAAGTAAACGAAACCGAAAAAATAATGTTTTTAAAACTAAAAAGAAAATGAAAACATTCTATTTTTTACTTTCCTTTGCTGGACATGGGAACTACCGTGCAATCGCGCAGTAGGTATGCCGAACGTCTTATAATACAGCGTGTTATATTATAATACACTATACGAGTATATAGTGCACGTGCCGTAGGCTTTACGACACCTCGAAATAATACGTAGTTGTCCGCTCAATGTGTCGCGTTACAACTTGGGATCGCTTTCATCGGTAACGATACTTGGTCTGTCCTTAAAGTAGTTGGACTGATTTTTACCGGGGCAGACGGACGAATCGGTAGTTTTTTGTTCGTTGTTGGTGGATAGAGGTCTTCGGAAAGGCTGGACGCCAAGGACACAGCCAAGTGTAGATCGCTTGTTATCGTGACCTATAGCAAAAACGCCCTCGTCGCGCTGCTCGATGGCTTCTCTCTTGGAACAGCGATCAAGTTCTGTGTAAAAATAGGCAAACCCGCCACCGCGCTTCCCTCGCGGCGGGCGGCGCCGGCGCCAGGGACTGCCTTCTGTGATACGAAGCGTAATGTTCAACTGAATATATTACGTGCGTTTAATCATTCGGTGTTTGTAAGCGAGTCTTATATGTAACAAATAATATTCATAACTACTGATCAGATTTTAAAATTCTTTTCACCGCTTGAAGGCTTCCTATAATTAAATAGTCTATGTTTTATTTTAAAAAACAATGGGGATCCCTACTAAAACTTTAATAGCGTAACTTAAAGGGTAAATGAAAGACCAAGAAAATTCCTAACATCGCTTGCGCTGCTACAACTATTGATCAATGACATACACAATTGGCCGTTTCTAATGTTACACTCGTAATATATCTGCGTCCGTAGCTAAGTGTGTTTTAGTGGTCCGTTTGTTTGCTCTGTGGGACGCAATCCTGGGAGGAGTTTACCGCCATTGTTGGTTTTGTTCCAATACTCAAAAATGACGCAAGCAGTACTTATCAGCACATTTTACAAAACCGAGCACATTTTTGAAAGTCAAAGCCCGCGTTACGCAGATATATTATTTACTTGCTGATAGATTTCTATGACTGATATACTGGGGACAATTTCACACACGGCTGTCTGATTCCAAATTAGACAATTTAATGCCTGCGTTATGGTAACCGGACAGCTGGTAAACATACATATATACATACGATATAGTACTTATATAGATATTTTTATTACGCCCAGACACAG
>DWGJ01005349.1:0-10497 GCA_018246895.1 Aspitha aspitha aspitha
TCGACCATAATAAAAAATAATTCTTTGACATTTCTTTGGACTTTTTGTTTGACATTGACAACCAGAATGTAAACAATAAACGTTGTATGTGTGTGTCAAATGCATGGTAGTGTGTGCAATGTTTTATTTATTGATTTAATGTACTTTATAAGCATTATTATTCAAAAATATTAACGTTCTGACCTTCTCCTACACATAAACTATAAGTGTGCCAAATTTCATACTCCTCCGTGCGCGCAATTTTCGTTAAAACTGGTCCAAATTTTCGCTTCACGTATTAATATATAAATAATTTAATAGCCGTCTCATCTCGTGGATATATAGTTCAGACCCTTACTAGTAGGAGATGGTGTCATTGCATGTAACGGCGTCCGATGCTGTTGACAATGTGGCGATCAGAACACAACGAACCATGTAGACGTCAGCTGTCGTCTGGACGACCGCCAGAACACTCCGAACGATATGTATATAAAATACCAAAAATTTAATACAAACATAAAGAATAAATGTACAATTTGTAGTTCGAAAAATTTAACAGTGTAGTCATTGGGTATTAAGAGCAAAGAATAATACGTATTGTGTTAGAACGTTAAAAGGTATTTTATTATCTACATTTTTATCTTACACTTAATCATTTTTATGTTAAACTGCTACTTAGCCGCTGAAGCCCGAACAGATAAATAAAGAGACAGAAAATGTCAAACAATTATAAATGTTAGAAATTCCACTTATACTAAGAGTAATAGAAATATATACCTATCGTTAAATGGTAAACAAAATCCAGTTAACAACAAACTATTGATTTTAACGAAAACGAACGTGCCAACGAAGTTTTATTGCTAGTAGTAAGTTGGCGGTACTGCACATGACGGCGACAAAGCATTTGGAGACCGGCCAAAACTGCCAACTAAAGAATATCAGAACAACCAAAGTTTCGCCAACTGAGAGCAGCAAGAGCTATCGCGTTCGCCTGCACCTGATATCATGCTGTAAAGCGTACCCGCTTTTTTAATCTATATTTATACTAATATTATAAAGCTGAAGAGTTTGTTTAGTTGAACGCGCTAATTTCAGGAACTACTGGTTCGGATTGAAAAATTACATTTGTATTGAATATTCCATTTATTGAGGAAGGCTATAGGCTATGTAACATCACACTATGCCTAATAGGAGTGGAGCAGCAATGACAAATGTTCCAAAAACGGGCAAATATTGATTTCGAAGGCGAAGCTGCGGACACAGCTAGTCTTCCATATATTTCTACACATATGTACATTACCGTTAAATTATTAAGGACGTATTTAAATAGATAAACAAAATAAGTAAAGGAAGGAAGAAAGAAGGAAGGAGTAAAGTTTATTTTAATTAAATTACAAAGGAAAAGTAATTTAATTTAAATACACTTTTGTACACTATTACGAGAAGATCAAGACTTGACGAGAGAAAATAATGAAAATATTAAATTACAAAATAATAACCAATCTTGATCCACGTTTGTTTCAGTATATACAACAGAATGATAAAACATAAATTAACTGTTGTTTTTGTAAGGTTATTTAATTTTAAACACTTTCCTACACTACTGTTGTATGATGATTTGTGTGAATTTAAATGTGGGACTGTTAGCATACAACCTAATCCGCTCCAAAGTCCAAACAGTCACAAACCACGGAAGTCAGTTATGCAAATATGTTTGTTAATAAAACTAGGCTGTAAAGCGCCTCTAAAATTTCACACGGAGTTTCCCCTGAAGCGCGTTTTACCTCATCCATAAACACGGCTGTAAACTGATGGATGGAAGCAATAAAATGAGCCCCTTTCATTTGCCCAGCCCTCGAGGTATGCCACAGGTGAGGGAGAAAATTAAAAACTGCGTGGCGTACGCCGGTAGAACACTAATGCAATAAAACCATACACCTTAATCTCATAAATCCCTCCATCCTTGCGAAATTCAAACGACATCTATTAAGGTAAAAATATCAGTAGGTAACTATACCTACGCAATGGATACCATATCAATGGATACCTACTTCAATAAGAAAATATTTATTGTTATGTTAACTCGACAGTAGTCGACAATTTAAATCTGTTGTTAAAATCGTTAATAACATTATTTTCATCTTTTCATTAATGAAGGAAAGCCGCAAGAAGGAAAATATTTAGTGGAATAAATTACATTAACTCAATTATGCTGAAATGAAATAAGCGTCCTTCCCAAAGCGTAGATAAATATTTTTCCAGCACGAAATAATTTAACTTCCTAAATATTTATTAATTAAGAAGTTTAGAAACAGATAACAGAAAAAGAGGACTAAGACTTTGAAACTTAATGCAGTTAACGTAAGCACTCCAAAGTGGATAACAATTTATATTCAACTGTACATTTATCGTACAAACCTGTACATTTATAACTGTAATATGGATGAGTAGATACTATTGCGAATAGTAAGAATGATATGTGTTCATCGAAGACCTAATTAATATAGCTACAAGTTTGCTTGGCAATTAATATATACCTAAACTAAAATACGTCTACATAAAACTTATCAAAGACGAATTGACTGCTACATCCAGTCCACTCGTAAGCAATAGATGGTAACGATTCCTGGCACATAGTAAAACTTAATAGACCCATGTGGGTGAAATTGAACCCACAATTCCTTTTTATAAAGAATATTGTTTACAAAAAATGTAAACGATTTTTTTTCACTTTTGTATTCCAAAGCCAAGTACCTATATTTAGGATAACCCTGACAATGTTCAGACACACGGTCGCCTGAACGAAAGTAACATTGAAGCTCAATATTATCATCTTCTCAAATAAGTGTATTTATAAAGTATGTCGGCACGTGTTCAGCTTCCCGAAAATATAGTGATAATTCATACGCCAGCTTGTAGTGTTGACAACGACTGGCTAAAAATGTGCTTCAAATTACGCAAAAAAAATGCACGTGATTATCGGACGACATGTTGGCATAAGTTATATTTTCTCTTCTACCATACCTACATCTACATAGCAACGAATTTAGTTTTTAATCATAAAATTTTAAGATTTTTTAACAAAAAATGAACGTTATTTAATAAGTGTGATTTTAGTAACGATGAAACAAGATAAATGATTTATGGTAATGTCCATAGGAGAAATATTTTCACCTGACGTAGATAAACAGCAATAACGATCAATTGAATAAGGCTATCAACGCTCGCATTTCCGTCCCATCAGGCGCAACTGTGCGCAGGTAAGATATATTATGGCATTAGCATACATTTGTAATTTCATATGACTCATAATATAGGTACATTTACTCTTAAGCGCACACAGATACACATTACAGTGTACAAATACTTTTGTACGATGTGTAAAAACTCACAAAAATATGTAAATATTGCTACGATATAATCGTTTGGCTGCGTTCAAGTAATTTTTTAAATAAACTTAACGTCGATATAACTGCTAGTTTACACTGAATTATTTTTATTATTAGATGACAGATTGACGTTTGACCAAATCCCTGTTGGGAAGTATATTTTCTTCACCATTGCCTTCCTGTGCACCAGATTAAATTTCATTGCTAGTTTTATTGATGGCTAAGGGCATAAATTGCCAGTGTCCTCTATGAACTTAATTTTTTTTCGGCACTTTTATTTTTGCACTGCTGAACACGCATGTCGATAAGTAATATTATGTATAGAATATCATAAACGTAAATTAAAATAGGCTAAATACGCTACAATCAGTACGGCGCGACCTTACCTACTCTACACGAAGATTATCTACTCTACATGCTATATTTATGTAGAGACCACTTCAATCTGTTACAAAACATATGTTATCAGGTTGCCGGCGCCCGAACCGCAGTAACCAGTAACGATTATTGCCGGTAGTCTCGCCTTACGATGATTCTGGCCGATGGGAGTATTGTAAGCGGTACTATTAATACCGCGTAGCTACTTCATTCATTGATACTCATGTGCATCTTACATAATAATTTAAAAGATAATTCTAAAGTGTAATTAATTGTAGTGTTCTTAGCCCTAATGCGTGGCATATGCGTAGCTGGGTAATGACTGTCGAAAATAAATTTTTAAAAGTATTTATCGAATTTCGAGTTCAATTTCGATTTCCATGTCATTATTTGGTAATATTAGGTAAACTACGTAAAATATCTGTAACGAGACTTATAAGGATGTAATAAACTATCTTTAGGTACTAAACTAAGCAAGTAACAGACAACTTGGTTCTCTTTTCATACTTGCATAGATTTCCATTAACTCTTTGTACATGTATATAATGCTTACTGTTATTTTGGTCAGCCAAGTAGGTACCTTATTAATCTTGTAATAACATATACTGCAAAGTATTTTCCTGTGTAATCATTGTGTTATATTAAAACCGAGAATGTTGAGGAAAATGACTTAATCGATACATAATAACATATTTATACCTACTCGTAAATATTAGTACAACACTAACGCATTGGTGTATCTGTAATGTTAGTGTTGTTTATAGAAAAAAAAAATACATAAATATGATCTCACGTTCTTCGGCGACGCGATATTTTTTCATTATATAATATATATTTTGCGGTCATGTGCGACTTTATCCCTGAGTGTGATGTGCGATTAAATACAAAAATATCTATAGACTACAGACGACAGTATCACCTGTCTGTTACCTAAATATTTTATTAAAACTTTTAAAAATACATGTCAACATTTTTTTATTCATATAAAACTTTATTACACTAAAAAAATAAAAGTTAAATACAAAATCTTGTACAGATGTGGTAACTTCGAGTATGTATTTGTACACTGTATTTTCATATTAATAAATAGATTGCTAGAGATGAACATTTTACATCGTATATCATTTAATAAAACCATGTAACAATTAATAAGCACCTGGTGTTAATGTAATGAACTTACATGAAAATTATGCAAGCTAAGTTAAATACCGGCCAAGACCAACACCGCATAACCGAAGAAACGTGAAACATTAAAGCGAGCGATGTTCTATATAAATCGTATTAAGAAATATTCACATTCATTCTATCTCCTTGAAAATGAAGTAACAACACGAAGCTATTGTGTAGAGAAACAGCTGTGCCGTTAGTCACCGGCCGCGGGTGCATATGGTTGCGCCTCGTGGTCAAATGAAAAACTGTGTCAGTGTGCACATTCGTTACGTGTACGTCACGTATTATGCTGTTCGCTACACCGTCGCGCGTACTACTAGGTTCAAGGGGAGCCGGCCAGATTGCCGACGCGTTTCACTATTTATAGTGTCTCGCATCTGTTTAGTAGTTTGCTCTCAGTGCAGAAATGTCCGGAGTCGCGTTCGACCAAAACCCCACGCGGAGGCGCGCTCGCGACGCGGTCCGCCGGAAAAGTGTTCTAGAGCGAAAACTATCGCGCTCCGCTACCAGCTCACGAATAAGTTAACCTACGGCGCTTACCGTGCTCGTCTACGTAAAATCCGTGTAAATTAATATCGAAGAAGTAAACTCATTAGATGGTGCAAGTGCGCGCAATCGTCATTCACGCGACTTATGCAATCGTTCTCAACATCCACCGCTCATACTTTACAGTGTAATGTTGAATAATCAATTTACAGTGCGTTCTCGAGATCGGCCGATGATAGTAACGGTACACAAAATTGATCACGGATATATATGTCACCAAATTAGTGTATGTTGAAAAACAAAATTGACATTGATACTATTTAGAGTGAATGCCAAAGAATCGTGTTGCCTGGCGATATGCCAGCGGGTATAGGAACAGCTGACTGTAAACAAACAAATTAACGTTGGGTAACAATACGTTCAACACATTTATAATAATCAAATTGGCCTTTATTACAAATGCCTAGTGTGAATAACAAAAAGAAGTTTGTGCAATGGCGAAAAAAGAGAACTCGAGTGATAGTGATGGTCCAATAATAGATGACAACGTTATACGCATTCAGTTAAAAAAACCATCTCACACAAAATGGGAATTGCGGACGCGAAACCTGTCTCCCGGGATCAAATTCCCGACAGTACAACTTTTCGACTGTGACGGTAACCTTCTTGTAGAAACAAATGACGATAACGTCTCCATTAAAAGCTCAGAATTCAATGAACCCGGTTTGAGAACCACTCAGTCTTTGCGAGAAAGAGATTATAAGCATATTATAAACAGCCACGTGATAAGAAAACGCAACTCAATTTCAGGAGGAAAAGTATATACAAGATTGTACAGACCTCCTTTAACAGCAAGTAATAATGATAGTAGTAATCAGAACCCAACCAGCTACGTAGTAAAAGACGACGACACCGTTTCAAACATTCCAAGTAAACTCACGATAAGCAAAAATTATCTTGATACACAGTTGAATAGTGCAGACACTACTCCCTTTCATTCAGAGGGACCTAGTGAAATAAGTAGCTACAAAAGCTCTGACAACGAAACATGTGATGACATAAAGCAAACAAATAATATTGAACATGATTGTAATGAAACTGAAACAATCTCACCCTCGAGACGCTCGTCCCCCATTCGTTTAGTAGACAGTATCCATTCTGTTCAAAAGATTTGCGATAAACGAGAGAATGAACTCGCAGGCCTACAAACATCTCAATCATTTAATGACGGTGCTCTAAGAGAGCAAGTGATGCGTAAAAATGAAATACCCCGCTCCAAGTCCGGAGTATTTTACCATCCGCCCCACAATAAAGTAAGTTTTCTCGAAACTTACTTAAGGAGCTTATCGGCGCGTACGGACTCTAATCCGAATTGGTTTACATTTCGCCGGCGTATACCACCTGATCTGCCGCAAAATTCACACGAAACGACGAAGGGTGACAAATCGCCTAAATCCTCCCCGGCAAAAAAGCGCCATATTTGCAAAATAGACGACAACACTTCGGACAATGAATTCATTAATATTCCAACCGATGTCGCTGCAGACTGCGAGATGAAAAAGCGTTTAAAAATGTATCGGCGTGGTTTATCGGAAATTAAACCAAGGCATCGGGTAATTAATGGATTTATGGACAACGAAAGAAGACACTCTGTAGCTGGCATGGTGCCAGTGTCTCGTACTTCTTCCTCGGAGAGTGTAGATGAAGCGGACTTAGTGCTTAACCGTTTAAAAAGGAGAATCTCCAAGAACAAATCTAGAGAGAAACGTCGTAGTCTCGGTAAATCGTGCAGTAAGTATTTGAGAAATGAAACAATTCACCCATTCATTAATTTTAACATTTTCCATTTTGTACATCTTTCAACCTTTCTACCTTTAAGTCTTAAAAAGAGTATTCATTGTTTATGAAAAGGTAAGTATTTTCTACGTCAATATTATTTTTGTGAATGTCTCTTTAAAGATTTTACATTAGTATTCAGTAAGATGTTATTCATATTTATCAAACGGGGAAACCCTAAAAATGGAATGACTCGTTGTCAGCTTTATTGTTCTGGACATGCGGTTTGTAGAATTTTAGATATTACGAGTATGTACTACGTGAACATCGTAAGGAACCCTGCACACCTTGGAGTATGTTATAGAAATTATGATATGTGGGTGTGTGAAGACTGCCAATCCGCACGTGGTAGACTGTAGCTTTTACATTTACTTTCTATTCAAAGAGACCCACCCGTATCCATCAGTGAACAATGATCGAAAAAATATGTGTTAACTGACTCCTTAAGAATTAATTTTATTTTTTATACGTGCAAGCATCGGTATGTAATGATTCCTTGAAACTTAATTATCACCATTATTTTGATTCGCATCCTTATCCTAATTAGTACCAATTCCGATACAGATAATAACCGTTCTGATTTACGAAAGAGAATTCGAAATTCCCTACAAAAATCTCAAGTGCAATAAAATGAATTCATAGGTAATTCACGCTGAAATATTACGGCACGCAAGAGACACTCGTATATATTTCGGCACATTCCGCAAGCGCTGAGTCGGTGAATATTAGGCAACTTTCGCACAGTATTACTAGCATTGATCCATCGAAATATAGATGGATCTATCAAAGAGGTTACTTACAATTCGAATTTAATGTTACTTTCAAATTACATAGGTAACAATTAAGTAATAAAATTGCATTCAATATTCGGTATAATGTTACAAGGAGATTTGTTACCTAGCTGCACATTAAAAATAGTTGCTGTATTATTAAATCTTGTTCTACATTTTATTATGAAAGATATGCATATGTATACAATATCTTAAACGATGAAAATGTACCAAAGTAATTAAAGTATCTCTCGTTAAAGGCTTTGGATTGTACTAATAAATATACAAAATGTTTAATAGAGGAGGTACCTACTGAATATAAATGTTTTTATCAGATAAAACAAGACAGTGTGCGTACAAAGCGGTTAGACTGAAACAAATAAAATTGTGTAAAATAAAAAAGATGGTACGGCCGTGCTGCTCGACCTGGCGGGAGCACTGCCGTGCCCCCAGATTTACTCATTTGATTTAGTTGAAGCTAAAACATTTTGTTACCTGTTTGTTTTCCCCCAAAATTTTATTTATCAGCTTTTAACTGTGGCATTTGTTTAATATAACATGTGCAATATTAATTAAAAAGTTAATGTTCCGTTAATTTTTCAACAGGGAAGTAGGTTTGTGTAACATTCGTTTGCGAAACTGTGAATTAGAATAAAAGAATTGTAACGACGCCGCAGACATAAACAATCCCTAAGATATTACAAGCAACATTTTTCGAGGTTTAAAATTAGACGTCTTGTTGTGCTGTACTGTTACCGCCTCTCGTTTTGAATAGCTCAAGGTTTTTATTCAACTGTATCCGACTCAAATGTCATAACAACATAACAGTAGTATCTAGTCATCCGGCTTAAATAGATTTTTCTGTATCGGTCGACGTCAAAAAGTAATGATCCCGTTCTTTTTTTAATGAAACATTCCTAAGTATGCATATTGCTTTGGTTTTAAACAGGTTTTTTAGTCAAACTAAAATGTACATACATCCAACATCTAGTGTCTTCAAATGTAATGAAGAGACCTACAAGGTCATTTAAGATAAAAAAGATAGATTCAACATACTAGAAACAAAAAGAATATTGTTGAAATGCTTATTGACGTTTTAATGCCTCAATACATAGAATGCACTACAAAGAGAAAAAACAAATGAAACCTCTCTGTCGGCAATTAGGGCCGTAATTTTTTACATTAACCTGTAATGTGCACCTGTAATACATTCGAACTACAATATTTAAATTAACTGTGTGGGTACATATATGATTAAGTAAATAAATATATACGAAAGCCCGTTTATTTTAAGCACCAGAATAATTTTAGAGCCATGTATCAAATATAAAGCATTGAAAGGTTACATAACAATTAATGTTATTACTTTAAACGAATTCCAATAGTCGGTGTCGACAGCAGAGGTTATTGATGAACACCTACAGACCGATGCTGACGTCATTCTCATAATAGGAATCCGCATGCCTACAAATAATTTCGAATCTCAACCAGAAAAATGTAGCGATATTCTACGATTCCACCATTTATCAATTTTAAAACGTTAAATAAATTAGTACGAATTTTATAGAAAGATGATATTGGGACATTTTTGGTTTTGTCAACGTGTTGAAACAACTTCATTGGTTTATTTTTTTTTTGTTTGGAAATCTGTTTAATGAGTGGGAGATTTAAATCGAATTTTATGTTCATTATTGTCCCAATAAGAAATAAGAGATCGCCCAACGTTTTTCAGACAGTCATCAGCAAGATTCGGAGCGATGCTCATGATTGGTGAACGCCACTGCGACTGAACTAAGCGCAAAGGGTCAAATTGATAGATTAAAATTAAAATTAGATTCACCGATAAGGATATTATTCCAGCAGTTTGACAAATATCAGAATTTCGAACTTTTACAAAGACAGCAAATGAGATTTCGATAAAATTTGGTGAAGCAAAAACCGCCAGAATGGACAAAACTTGCTTGTTGTTTTCCAAGATTATAATGATTTGGTCACTCGCCAAAAATTATTGGAACCTGATAGGTACCTACATGTTGTCATATCCACCGTACAGCCCTAACCTTGTGACGTTAAGTATCCAATTATTTTGTTAAATTCAAAGCTCCTTAAGCGATGAAAATTATAATTATGTTAATGATGTAAAATGTTTTTAACTTAGCATTGGGCTGCAAAAAACTTAGTTTACTGACCATAGAACTATAACACTGCGGATCTACATATGAACGATCTCGAAGATAGAAATAACTTCTAGGTAAGTACCAATATAAAATGTAAACGTAAACATTAGTAAGGGAAAAAAGAAAACGATTTTACGAGCAGACTATCGCGTCAAATGAGTCTTAAAACTTTATTTTACATAAAAAAATTACAATATCCATTATTCTTCAAAATTTACTTTAAAGAAATACAAAAAGCCAACATCACGCGGTGTTCCCAGGCGGTCACCCATCCAAGTACTGACCGCGCCCGACGTTGCTTAACTTCGGTGA
>DWGJ01005350.1:0-10496 GCA_018246895.1 Aspitha aspitha aspitha
CACCTTAGGCCACATCATCGTCTACCATCAGGCGAGATAGTGGCCAAATGCTAGCCTATTTGTAATAAAAAAAAAAAAAAATACTAAATATACATTTTGTATACGGATTCTCAACCTTGTTCAAACAAAAACAATAAAAGGGTAAATGTAAATAGCGACTAGCTTCGTGGTCGAGTGGTTAGAGACCCTCACTGCAAAACCGGAGCTCGTGGATTCGATTCCCACCCGGGACAAATTTGTTGCGATGATGACAATTATTTGGGCGTAATAAAAATATCTATATAAGTACTATATTCTATGCGTATATGTATGTTTACCAGCTGTCTGCTTACCATAACACAGGCATTAAATTGCCTAATTTTTCTTTCTAATTTGGGATCAGATAGTGTGCAATTGTCCCCAGTTATTACAGATGTAATAACACTGACCTCTTTAACGATGGAGTGATGTTCGTAGTAGATGTAGGAGTCACACTCGACTTCAGTGGAAGTGTCGTAGTAGAGCGGCGAGCAGGTGTCGTTGGTGTCGGCGGACGTGTTGTACGGTGGGTAGCGGTGACACCTGGACATTTCGCCGTCACGCTCCGGAATGGTCAAATTCGCCAACGTTTCATTATTCTCGCATTCTGTTATCGCGCATCTGTGGACAGGCGAGATATAATATACTTCTATATCATTGGGATGTTGATTGAGCTCGTGGTTGAGTAGTTAAGACTGCAAACCTAACTGTACTCCTATATTACCCATACTCCTATATTTGACTGGCCTCATGGTCGAGTGGTTAGAGACCCTGACTGCAAAACCGGAGGTCGTGGGTTCGATTCTCATCCAGGACAAACATTTGTGTGTGCAGCACATTTGTTTGTTCTATGTCGGGGCGTAATAAAAACATCTATATAAGTACTATATCGTATCGTAGTCCGTTTACCATAACACAGACATTAAATTGCCTAACTTGGGATCAAACAGCCGTGTGTGGAATTGTTCCCAGTTATTTATTTATTTATAACGAATAGCTGGAAGGACAGCAGGAAGGACGGGAAGCGTTCAAATCTTTTATTTTCTTATCTAGGAATTTAGTCGGGATTGAGAATTTATAAATATATGTAGATGAAAATCTGCAATGTATATTCTTGTACAAGATTTTTAGCAATAAATCATCAGTCATGTACGTAGAAGGAACGCCACGAAACGTAAAATTTTTAATGATTTATCTAGCTAGCATGTGATGGGAACAAAAATAGTTAATAACTGTACTATAATAAAATTTAATGTAATTACCAAATTATGTTAATGACGTGAAAAAGATTTAATGTAATTTTCCGGCGCATAATATCGCAATAAACAATCGCTTTTAAATTTATTACATTACACGTATTATACGAAGCAAAAAAAAACACAAAAACTATGGCGTTCCGAGAAATAATGCGCTGTGACGCCGACACGCCGCAGGTCAGTGTCGCAAAAATAGAATCTGTCAACAGCTAGATTGCTTTGAAATTACACTACTCTTGTCCGCTAAGCATTATTTACGTAAGTCCAATCAAACATCGACACACGCTATCACGTTCGAAAACGAACGCTGTGTTGCTATATGAAAAAATAAATTAGGTCTTTTATTGTCCTCGCGTCAAATCAAAACCAATCGATGTCGAATAATTACTTTTCTAAAACACGACCACGTCCCCTTCAATTTCCGAACGTGACATGTGAGAATTGCATTCTTAGTTCAAATGCGTTTTTTATTGTTTAAGAACGTATCGCGGCAACAATAAAACTCTCGGAGCACCCATTTTGAAATCAGAATTTTCGATCAATACGAACCGTAACCGAATCCGAGGGAAAAAAGAAATAAAAAAATGGAAGGCGCTGGACAATAAGCCAACCGCATTACACATTAGCCACGTCTCCACGCGGTAGTGCTGTAGACATCTTTTTTTGTCTTTTTTATTTGCCGCTTTGTCGAACGCAACACCTTGACGTGAGCTAGAAAAAACTGACAGACTGTAGACAAGACGCGAGTTCGTGAGTTAAAGGAAATTTAAATACATCACTATTGTACAAATATTATGATAAGAGGTTTGATATCACTCGCTTTTATTTAGAATAGGTAAAAAAGTCTAAAGGAACAATTGTAACGCGTTCTGGTATTTATCGTGTAAATTTTAAGAATTAAATGTACGTTTAGTACAGTCGATAGTAAAGAACCAGTTATATCCGGTATTTCTGGTTGTAGACAGCGATTAGTATGTACTCTGACATAATATATTCTGTTTATGCTACTGTACATGTCTTAAGCTTTGAATAATTATTTAAACTTTTGATCAAAATATTATTTTTGTACTCATAACCTAGTTAAGGTTTAAGATTTTGCTCTACGTATTAATTGGCAGTAATAGTGTGAATGGTCCTAATATTTAATGACACATTCTGTAACAAATGAAACTAAACGTATCTATCTGTCATATCTTAGATTCTGCAATGGTCAGTTTTATATTATACTAGTAGACCTGACCACGCGTTGCCGAGGTTACATTATGTCAAATATCGTGCGTTCAGAAATTGATTTTATGTAAAAAATTATTGACAATTGACATTTATTATTTATTTATTTTATAAAAACTGTCCTATATCTTAAGTTGAATCGGATTGTTTTAAGTTGGATTTCGGAGATTTTCTTAAACGAACATCGTGACACGGGATTTTTATATATAATAAGAGATTTTATTTGTTAATTTTTGTCCATGGTATATTTAAGTGTACTTAAATTTGAAAATGTTAACAATAATAAAATATACCTAAATTAAGTCGAATGTTACCGCTCTGTTATGAACCCAAATGACAAATTGGGAACGCGGCAAAAGATGAATATTTTAAAATTTAAACGTGAAATATCAGCGCGTACGGAATCAAATCCTCATCAATTTGTATGGGTGTTTGCGCGAGCGTGCCCACAACATGTGCGCGCCCGCGGCGTCGAGCGTGTTTGTTCCCAGTAATTGTGTTTAGACATTGTTAGACTGGAATAATACGGCAAATAAACGGCTTGCGGGACGCGACGGGTGTAATGAAGAGGGAAATTTTATATCGCGACCGAGTACGCAGCTCTTCGAATGCTTACGTAATATCACGGTTGAGCGATGGCTTGTATTTACGTGCTAATTTAAATATACCCACCTATTATTATTACTTACCTATTATTATTTTATCGTGTTTTCTATATTATTTCCTCGTTATATAAATTGCAATTTTATATAGGTAATCTATATTAGTCAAGTGATATACATATATAACTCGGTCCTATTTTGGTCAAGGGGGATATAGGCTTTTTCAGGCACCTGTAGAATATCTATTCCTATTTTTGGTACAATAGAATATGTCCTAACTGGAGTTCTTTATTTTATACATCGTACGTAAATGACTAGTGATTCCCGTCGTCTACGTTTCGATATAATCCTTTAAAAAGCCACATTACATGCGTGCCGTATCTACGTTATGTAGAGAAAATGATATTATATGTACCTACATTTGTCGTGAATTTATTGAACATTTTATTAAGTGATGTTTAAGGGACACAGCAATATAAATTCATTAAAAAAAATAAATGTGTGTTCGTTTGCTAATAAAATACAGTTATGGTAATACGAAAAGCGATATAAATGTGTTGTATCTGTTGTATTCAAACGCAACGTTAGATTTACGACAGTCATAAGAATTAGTAAAATTTCACTAATTGGACCAGACACGAAAGAGAATTAGCGCGACAATTATAACACAGCGTTCTCGTTAAAAATGACAGCTGAAAGACGCGGCATATAAATTTCGAGTGATTTATGTTTTAGGAGAAAGTTTCTATTAATGCAGCTTCACATCGGCCGAACGTTCGGCATTAACGGTTCGGCGGCTGAGCATTCGGCGCTAACTGTTCGGTGGCTGAGCATTCGGCGCCATTCGTGTCGTCCGTTACTTAGAAAACATTGCGAGTACGTTCGGCCGAATGTTCGGAGCCGTTCGTTGGGCAGATGTGTCGTGCCAATGTTGGATATAGAGAACGCGATATATCATCTATCTCTCTCGTTCCGTGCAGTGGAGGGTACACTGATAATGTGTGATGGCAAACAAGAAATTGCTTCCACTGGTTGATCTAAACCCCATGCGAGGAGATTAGAACAGGACGCAACCCCTCCTAGGGGTTAAGAGGCTTTGCGGTTACTGATACGGATCGCTCCTAGTTGCGCGAATTTACTGTTTTTGCCTTTTTTAATTTCACGGCGATAGAGTTTTGTGAAAAAAAAGACTTTCAAAACTAGAGGGGTATTGAATAGTTGACGGTTTTGAAGGACTGTAAGAGCAGTTTTTTTTTACTTTAACATAGTATCTAATGCTGAATTCTTTAAAAGTTTTCAAATAAATATATCACGAGCATACTTTAGAGCAGTTGTTCATAACCTTTGTGTGAACAAGGATCACAAGGACAGGTCTTAGGTGACTTTGTCTAAAACTCCAACATATCATTAAGCATTTCCGCATATAGTTCATCAAAAGTTATGATTTTATTGCATAACAATCGGGGAATTTATAGAGCTGTCATTAGTCATCACTAACTTAAACCTCCTTGCGTCGCCGGCTTTGTAAAAGGTCAGGTCATAAGTATATTAATATGTATGGAATCAAAGACATAATAAGTTGATGTCATTTTCATAGGACCAAACTTTATATCTCGAAAGTATATTTAGTAAAACGAAAATAAAAAATAAAAGCCATTAATAAATTATTCGTCTATTAAACGTACCGCATGTTATTTAAATGTTATTGCGTACACTTTTAATAAATGCAAAGTACCTTTATTACATCTACTTATCGCGGTGCCATATACGTGAAAATCTGAATAATATTAATTAGATATATTTATGGCGCCAGTACATATTAAACTAGAAAACAGCAGAGCTGCTCCGAATGCGAGATTTATGATGAGTACGGTATAAATACATCGTTTTACGATGACCTAGGTTAACAAGGTGAGAACGTTAGATAATTAATGGGCCCCATAAACGATGGTCATTAACAAGATCGCACTTTCCCGGACTTGTTTTTGACATCCGGGATCAGCGTGACGCGGAAGTACCGTTAGTCATTTCAATCATTAGGCTATGATGCAAATATTGAAATGTCAAGGTGTTAAAAATAATTTATTTGTTTTATTTTGTGGACAAAGTAATCCAGTACTCATACTCAGTAGGTATGGTAAAAATTTCAATCAACCTCAAACATGGTTAAATCATACGTTTGTCAATGACTACGACATGAATCCTGGCTGACATTAGATTAAATCTGCGATTTTAACATGCAATATCACTGGTTCTATCAACTATAAAAAGAAATATTGACAAAAACATACCATTTTCAAGAAATATGTCTACAAATTCCTCAATTTGATGTTTCCGCGGGCAAACTCGGCGTCAAGATGTTCGTGTAATATCAAAGAAAGAAATAAAGAAATATGTATATACAGATCAGTTTACAGATATGTATATATGTTCAGATCAGATCATACATTGTGATAAAAGACCCTTTAATTAATTGAGATCTTCACTCTTTTATTTATACATATATTTTTCGATTCAAAGTGACAATAAATAATAAATAAAAAACTGGGGACATTTCCACACACGGCTGCCTGATCCCAAATTAGGCGATTTAATGCCTGTGTTATGGTGACCGGACTGCTGATAAACATACATTTATACATACGATATATTACTTATATAGATATTTATATTACGACCAGACACAGAACAAACAAATGTGTTGATCACACAAATGTTTGTCCTGGGTGGGAATCGAACCCAGGACCTCTGGTTTTGCAGTCAGGGACTCTAACCACTCGACCACGAGGCCAGTCAAATGGATGTAGGTATAGAATAGATCAATGTATACATACCTATACGATTTCTATAAACCTATGCAACCGGCGTAGCTGGGAGTGTGGGTTGCGATAACGCTTATCAATCAAGCCCACGCGAGCCCCGCGCCCTTGATTTATAGTGTGTAGCCTCACAGATATCCTTGGGGTGAAGAGTCATCTGGTAGCAGGATGGTTTCGAGACCTTAACGATATTTCAATTGAATATTCGTTCTTGGAAAATCGGAAACAAACTGTAACTAAAGCGTAAAGGACATAAATGTTTAATAAGTAATGAAATATTTAAAATTTGCAATAAAGTTTATTCTTGTCAGGTCATATTAGAGTCGGAGACCGATAATTTGTCAGTTACACAGACAACCAGCTAATGGTAACTTTCAAACTCGAAAGTAAATTAAGGTATTACGTACAATATTTCCTTCTGATTGACAATCTTACACCGCAATAGCAGCCAAACAAAAATAGTCCGGGATAATCTATTTTCATATGTTACATAATTTGACATTTTATAAAACAGCACTTAATAGCATTGTAGCTGACGAATCCTTAAAAAATTTCAAATTTCAGTCGTTTTTTTAAAATTCATATCCTTTCACGTTCAAACGTTTTCGGAAGATAGCCCTTATAAATAAATGTAAATAGAGTATATTTATGCAGTATTAATGCTATAACTGTATACGTTAGCCCACAGTTGGCTGCCCCTCTGTCTAAACATTGCCTCCGGCCGTGTTGCAACCGATACGGGACCCTCAAAATATTTTTCTTTGAAATGTACACGCTCTATCGCCTTAAGATAGATAAATGTAATAAGATTAAATTGAGGTCCGAAATAAAAAAAAAAACTTTAGTTCTCATACATTTATCGGACATTTATTTTCTTTTTTATAATGTCGCAAAAATTGTTTTCCTTTAAGAATTATTGTC
Source organism: Aspitha aspitha aspitha (assembly GCA_018246895.1). NCBI lineage: Eukaryota > Metazoa > Arthropoda > Insecta > Lepidoptera > Hesperiidae > Aspitha > Aspitha aspitha. The sequence goes on from DWGJ01005350.1 coordinate 6,847, forward strand.
AAAGACATACTGATTAAGGTACTAGATATTACAAAGTATTTCTTAGATGTACCAAACAAAGTATGTGACGTCATCTATTAAAATACCTTTTTAATTGACCTTCCAATTGCATAATCAATGGGCCTTTCTTGTCATAGTCAAACTTGTTCCTTAGAGTCAGGTCCCCAAATTTACTTCACCTTTTGCATATAACTTTGACTATGTCATATAACTTTGACTTTGATTAACCTAACCTAATCAGTAGACCAAGAGGTTTAGTGGTTATATATCCTGCTGACCCCGAGGTTTCGCTTCCGATCCTAGCCGAGGTAATCTAGTCTTGCTATTTAGACATCTGTTTTAAATTATGAAACAATTTTGTAGAAAACATTTCGAAAACACTTCGCCGTCTAACCGTTATAATGAAACAACAGAAAGAATAGTTAGTAATGAAAAGAAAATCATTAAACAGCGGTGTTACTATAACGAATAAAAGAAGCACGAATCTAAAATGTTTTTGTCATTTTACAGAGTTTATATATTTTTATCGGGAAACAAGTAATTACATAACACAAAAGTAGGCGCTGTATTTTAAATTATTTCCGACGAAAGAAATCTAAGACTTCAGTAAAAGTATTCACGAACTCCGCAGAAACACGAATGTCAACTGTTCACAAAAAGTATAAAAAGCAAAATTACAGACGTAAACAAAACTTCGCGACCACAACGCGAAGGTCGACGCAACGCAATGTGAGCTCTATTCACTGGTAATAAGAGTCGGGAGCGAACAGACGCTCGCGCTGTTATAGCTGTGTACAATCACGTAGAGAAGCCTCGAACGGCGTGGAATGGAGGAGAACGATAGAATCCTATTTCGCTGCCATCTCCCACCCCCGGGTGGGTTCCGAGGGGGCTATTATTCGCGATCCTGCATCCGACGGACCGATCGAGTTAATAAGACGGAACGGTCTATTTGAATCTTAAATATTATTATTACTCTCGTTTTATATACATAACTCTGATTAAAAATCTCCACGCGAACAAGAGATAGGTGATAAAAAAAAATTTAAGTGATGAAAAGAGTAATGGCTAGGTTTTAATGGGGTTTTGCGCGTGCAATTTACTGCGTTTTCGAGTTCTTATTGGTGCGAGGATCTCGCGGCGGACGGCCGTACGGGCCACTGCGATTCCGTCCTATGTCCGACCATTAATTTTTATTTATCGTTAAAACGATCGATAGGTAGCGTGCTCGTAAAATGGCTGCAGTAAACGTTTATGTTTGAGTTTTATGATGTTTTAATGTAGCGTTTTTGAAAGCTCGCGAGTCCAGAGTTTCTATTTTATATGGACTGGTCGAATAGAATTATAGGCAATAAAACATGCAGTGATGCGCCGTAACGGTATTTCCTTTTAGAATTATACTCATTATTTTATAACTATGGAGTTATTCGTGGCTGTAGAAGGAAAAAAGTGTTATCAATGTCCATACATTCTCAGTAACAGCGCAATAATTCGTATAAAAAATTAAAGTACGTAGGATATTATGTTACCATGTAACGGAAGTATAGTGTACCATCAGGTGTCCAACTCCACGAACACAAGTATACGCAAACAAAAACAATGGAGAAAAAAGCTAATCGGTGGGCGATTTACAGCGTCAGGAGCGTACCCCGAGGGCAAATTATCGATAATCGAGCGACTAACCAAATAGCCGGTGTCGATACAAGTTATCGACAGTAATCGGTATAATCGCTAGTGCCGCGATTGTTGCCGGTCGCCATTACGGGACGTGCGCGGCGTTTTAAAAGCACAACCAATCTTTTTGAGCTCTCATTTTCTACCGTTCCCCGCCTAAAACCCCCTAATGCTCATTGCCCGGGGACGCGCGGTAGTTCACACGAATGTGGCAACCTCGACAACTTTTTATATACGCCTATTATCAAAATTATTATTTATTAACTGTAATTGTCAGCGACGTTTTGAGGGTTAAATTCGGCGTTTAGCGTAATTTCGGTCCGTTTGGGTTTTTGGAGGGTTTACCTGTAATTATGATTGACAAATTGCGGTCTCTTCTATTATGATACTTACACCTAATCTATAATGTTTACATTTTTTTATGCCCACAATAATGACGCTTTTAAAGCACAAGTTGAATTGAAGTAGGTAAGTCAAGGAAATGGCGGTACTTCCTGTTAACTTTAAAAACGACACAAATTGAACATACCGTATAGTGAGTGACTGAGGTACCACGTGCGTTCAGCTACATCCATCAGAGAAATGTTGTTTTAAATGACTTATATAACAATCCTTTGTGCTGTAACCGGTACAAGTGCCTACATATCACGAAGGAAGGAGTCAATTTTTAAATTGTACTTTTTGTGCGCATTGTGTGGTGGTAAACGGCGTGAAATTGACGGGTGACCAGTGTTTGTAGTTTCCATTCCAATACAAGCCCTGAAAGTTCGTCGAACTCTGTTTCTATATTTTCGATATTGCGAAAATTTATATTGAATGTGGCGCTTTTTAAAAATCGTGCCGAATGTCGCAACGACCTTATAAATCAGAGTTCAAGTATTGACGGCCTTCTGTGTTTGAATTTTCTTCAGAGTAGTAGTCACTTAGTCTTGCAACCCAAATTTAATAAATGATGATTCTGTTGCAAATTTTAACTAGATAATACTTCAATTGTTTCTTCTTTAATAATTTCTATGTCACAATTCCACTATTAAATGCGTACAGTTGTAGGTATATACAGCGCTATTTGATGAATAGCAAGCGACTTGGGAGTAGGCAAGGAAAGGAAATATTATTTCCTTATCTCACCCCGACAGCCCCCTTCCCCTTTAGCAAGTATGCTTAGGGTTCAGAGGTCGTTTCCGAACGCCTCCGCGCGATGACAGTTCCACAACTTGCGCTATGCTGCTGTTTGAAAAAAGAATTGAAATGGAACTCGGGAACAAAATCCAATTTGCGCATTTTTTTTTATTTAGTCTATGGTACATTTCAACTATTGTTCTTTATTCAAATTGGACACACAGATTACATATGTATTGCGCTTCTGTCAACATGAAATCCACTTGTGTAATATATAATCTTGAATTCACATAAGTAACTACGTAAAAATAAGGAATTTCCTCTTTTTGTCCGCCATGTAATCTTTTACCGTAATATTTGAGCAAACCTATTATATTAACAAAATAAAAACACACGTATGCGATATGACCTAAGAGCTTTAATTGGGTGCCCTAAGGCCGCGTAATGTATGTATATTACTATGAGACCATGTAGGTGTCCATGAGACCATGTTATGATGGTCGTTAAGCTACATACATACTTATACTGAAATACACGGAAACTGTGCCACTCATTGACAATTGACAGCTGTGTCGTGACGTCACGTCGTCTATACCTACCACACTATCGTTTCAGCTAGTTTTCATAAAAGAGGTAAAAATTAGTAAGATATGGTATGTAGGTAATGTGAAAAGAAAGGGTATAAAGTATAAATAACTATTGGTATGCTATAAATAAATATTTACCTGGCTTTTTTAATGAAATAGAGTAGCAAACGAGTAGGCAGCAGTCACAAGTGGTTGCTGCCGCCCATGGACATCTGTAACCGACTCCTAACAGGACTGTAGGGAGCTGACTGTTAGTGTGAATTCAGTTAG
>DWGJ01005351.1:0-10495 GCA_018246895.1 Aspitha aspitha aspitha
TTCGACACTTAAACTTTTGACACGCGTATCTGGGTTGATAGCGGCGTGATGGCGCGACGGCACACGACCGACAAATGTCCCGTATGGCGGCTGCGAGCGGTGCACGAAGTATCGCCGAAGGACCGTGTGCGGATGTCCGCAGCTATAAATACGAGGTCCCGAGGTAGCGACGCGGCGCCGGCCTTGCCCTATTTGATGCGAGTGTTTCAGGGCCGCTCAAAATTCATGGTTACGCGTTTCGATCAAATTGCTCCTAACTGAAATATTTCATTGACTTCCCTCATAATTATGAAGCAATCGAATGAGGCCCGTCGCATACAAGTGCTAGCTTACATATTTAAAAACGGAGAGATATTTAGACGCAAGCAGCAATGGCTCCAACAATAAATTGTGTTCGTACTCCAGGTATATTCATGTTCATTCATATCTTTATAGTGATCATTTTACGATTTTGCAAGGTGCAAAGTCGAATGATTCAGAACCGTAACGATTGTGGATGACGATATCGTTCGAAGAATACTTTAATTTTAGTAGGTCGGTGCGCGTGTGTGTAAAGATGAAGTAGCAGAGATTAGGCGGCAACGGAGCGCGGAGGCAGTGTTGCCAACACGCCGGTGTGCCGCCCCGAGCAGAGGCCGCCCGCGACGATCACACGCGACACGCGACCTCTCCCCTTGAATAACTTGAAAGGTTTAAGTCGCTATAAAGTTGTTACTGTCAAGACGCAATTCAAAGGAGCGAGCGAGCCGCCGCCGCTCGGCCGGCGCGGCGCCCGGCGCGACTGATATCAATTGATTTATTATTAGAATATGGTAAGTATAGGCATAGGATCTTTTAATATCCACCACACCTATCATTGTAACGTTATGTTGTAACCAAATTTCGAATTCGAAATTAAAAAATTGCCACCCTAAGGTACATGTACACTTAATCATAGTGTAATCATATCGATAGGTATTGCGGTGTTCAGTAACGTTAGTCAGTACATAACGTAGTTAAAGTCAGTAACAACAATTACGTTACTGTTACAGTCCCTTCTGAACGTCCCACTCGAGGAAACGCAAACGTGCATTACTCCACACTTCGCATACAGAACGGGAACCGCAGTGTCGGATACCGGCGTTATCGCGACACGCGGGACAGAGGGATATACGAGTACTGATGTTAAATCGATGTGAAGGCTTGAGACGTCGCTATTGACACATTTTTAGGAAACGTACTTTCCGTCTTACTCTTAATTAACACTGACCTCGTGCTGTAGCGGTTCGATACCTACTCCGCTGATCCGGGGACGTGGGTTCGATTTACATATTGTATCGTTGTTGTGTATCGTTCCATAGTGTATCGGGTGATGAGTATTCTTCCCGCATCTTATTTCCACTCAAGAATTTGCGAAGTGCCAATAGATGTAGGAATGTTTGCTCCCGTATGCGTTAGAATGCTAATTTTACAGGGAACGATAAAGGTCGCTCCCCACTATACGGCCAAGCCGTCGTCTGTACCGTCGGCCGGGCGCCGGGAGGATGCAGGTACATACATCACGTCGCATGGAATACCACAATACTGCTCTGATATCCGCGTCTCGGCGGCTTCAAATCGATCTTTATCTCTAGTATTCCTATAGTAGTATTATCCAGGAACGCAAACCTGATGCTCAGTAGTTACTACAATCGGAATACAATCCGACCGCGGACAGTCTACATTGACAAATAAGCTCACTGTACAGCACGAGGACAGCTCACGGCGGAGAGCTACGGCCGTGGATGTAATAAATAAATAAATAATAATAACTGGGGACAATTCCACACACGGCTGTCTGATCCCAAATTAGGCAATTTAATGCCCGTGTTACGGTGACCAGACAGCTGATACACATACATAATATACATACGATATAGTACTTATATAGGTAGATGTTTTTATAACGCCCAGACACAGAACAAACAAATGTGCTCATCACACAAATGTTTGTCCCGGGTGGGAATCGAACCCACTAAAAATATCCTTAAAAAGTCATACATTATGTATGAATAAAGTAATATTTATCATAATAGTAATTAATTTCACGCAACAGTAAGAACCCCCTCAGTATACCTACAAACAGTAAAGTACACTAGATTTTTATTGGCCTTTATTAATCGAAGGAATATTTTTTTCTTGCAAACACAAAGATATCGGCAACTTAGCGGTAGTTGAACAAAGAAACAATTTTGTGAAATATCAAAGATTGTAGCATCTTTATTACATTTTTAACTAGCTTTTTTTAATGTGTGTAAGTTTGTTTCGCGTTGTGCGGGCAATGTCCGTCGGAGATTTAATTACTTATTTATATCATTACTACGCCAATACTAATTAATTTTATTGTGCGTTACACTCATATTGTAAGATAAACGAATCGTTTAGTAAAGAGAAACTATAAATGGTCATACGCTAGCCAACATAACAAAGATAATAATATCATATTAATTGTTATGTACGTGAATGCGTAAAAAATATTATTAAATAAATGCGTAAAAATGACGATATGAACGATAACAATTAAAAAACCAATAAAGGAAATAGAAAAAGATAAATAAAATCTAAGTTAATCTAACTGTCCTATTCAAAATTCGAAAACATTAAAAATTATATAATTAAAAAGGAAACGCTACAAAAAAATATATTAATTAAAAGCATCATATTATAACTGTATTAAGCATATAATAATAGGGCGAAGAAATAAAATTAATTCTTAATTACCCATCATAAGTATAATTATTGATATAATCCATAAATTCACAACTGTTTTTTGATATTGAAACGACTGCATTACAAATGAAATATTAATTTTTTGCGTTTTGTATTTTCTTAATAATTTTTGTACAAATATTTGAGTAGGTAGGTACATACGCTTTTGGTAAGATCTTTCAAAATGTAATAACAGATGATTAGTGTTAAAATATGTTTACTTTATTTATACAACATACGCTGGAAGCTCGAGTATCCGTCCCAACAATACTACAATATATCATGATATTAAAAAAAGATAAAACTAATAACATTACCAAACAAACTTTACTATACCACATTTTTGTATTTCGTAGTATTTCCTGTATATTTTTTGCGTACGGCAACACCAACGAATTCGCGTGTTTTGAATTTAAACCACAAAGAAACAGATTTTTCTCACAGTTGTATTAAAAGTCGCAGGCGCGCTGGGTCATTGGGGCGATTTAAATAAAAATTTATGTAAATACCATCACGCTTACACCGTGTGTTATGTAATATAATGTAAGATATTTTACAATGTATGAAGAAAGTAAAGTAAATAGCTGTTATCTCGATACCCGTTTTACGATAAAACCGCCAAACTCTACAATACTTACTTTTAATTACTTATTCATGCCTTGATTGCAATTAGTTATGGTAATTTTTTTATGGCAACTTTTAGAGATTTTTAAACGGTGCAATTGATTTATAAATGACAGCTATGTAATTGACGTCAGTCGTTTAAATAAATTTGTTTTAAAACGGGGGAAATCGTAAACAAGTGTTTTCAATGATATATGTAGAAGTTGTTTGTTTAACGCATATCTTAAAATATCATTACGATTTTAATGTGTTCAATGATTGTACCCTACATTAATAATCTTTTATTTAAAATACCGAAATATCTGTAAATTAATTTAAATCGTAGGTTAAAATTGTTCTCGTTTTTGAATAATGAATAGACATGTATTTTTGTTAAAAATAACTTTTAATTTAGATATAACATACATAACTATACCATTTAATAATTCTTAAGGAATTGAATTCTTTGTTAGATAACCGTTTTATGCGAATAGTTTAAATTTAGAATTGTAATACGGTTCGTAAATTTCGCTATACAAACTAGGTATTCGTAGAATTCACTTTATGAAACTTAACGGTCATAAAGCATGCCGAAATGCGCTCTCAGTGAGATGTTTTTAACATTATTAATGAAGTACTTAGATGCAGATCTACTAAAGTGGTTTTACTGTTTTATGTGTTTTTGTGATTAATTATATTCCTGTTAATTGCTTCGAACACTGACTTAGAGCGTCGAAATGGCAATTTTTTTCTGCTGCTTAATTATTGCTTTCATGACATACAGCCAGGGATTTACATGCTCGCGGAGGAGTAATCGGTTAAAATTCAATCAAATAATTCAAACAACGTTATATATTCTAATAATTATAGTACTTAGTGTATTATCATATATTTTATGAAAATTATATGGTCCGGCGCCCGCGAATGTTATCTTTGGTTCTTTGCAGCGGCTTCTTGAGTTTATGGTCTCGCAACATAATATTATGTGCTTTTAAAATGCATATGGACTTTATCTTTATCAAAAGATATCTAACTTATGTCATATGTACAATAAATAATGGTTTGTTACTTCCTATATTTGAAAAATGGTGGATTCGAGAAATAATCTTATCCAGAAATACAAAGCGAACAACGCAAACGATGAGAATAAACTTATTTTAGTTCTGCGAATTGTTCTAAGTCGTAACTTTCAGGAGACTAGATATAGGAACAGGGATAAGGGCCACGATATGCCTTGTAACAATCACGGTATGTTTTCCTACGACAATTTAAGAACTTTAAGAAAAACCGCAAAACGCACTAAGCTACTTTGCGTTCTTAGAAATCTTAGTCTCGTAACCCGTCCGTATTCCAACACTTTTTTGCTGTTTTACGGCAGTTATTCCCCTTCGCAAAAGTTTTGATTTCCTAACAGATAACAAGAAATGAATTTTTGAACAGCCGTTAGAGAAGTATACTTAGGTACCTAAATTAAAAACCGGAGTTATTTATATGTCCTCAAAACAAAATGGATTCCAATTCTTAAGGCTAAATGTATCGGAGTCCATTCATTGATTACAGTTACCGCAGCGCATAATATCTATCTTAATATCCTCTACCTACTCAGTTCTTGGTACTAATGACCTGTGACCATGGCATTATAATCTGAACGTTTTTATAATTCCTATTAGCGATGTCCGTTCGAATTTTAAACTTATAAATGTGATGCGCATCACAAGTCACTGGCAGTCTAATTCGAAAGAAAGAATTATAAAAAGGCGGGAAAAGAAATTTATCATCTGTTGTGCACATTATCTGTGTGCATTAGAGAAATGTGTGGTAACAGATAAATAATAATTAAATAACATTTAGGCGCGTAATGTAATTTACCGCTGGTGACGTATCGGAGCCAGATCCAGTTGATATGCGTTATCTTGTGTTATTTAATTTATCGTTTAAACGACAAATTGTATTATAACGTTTTGGCAACTGATTTACTACCGAACGGTTCACGTCTTCAATGTTTATACATTTATTTATTACAATAATTTGTGCTTAATTAAATATTATGGAATTTTAATAATGTTCCTTATTATCACATCGTTTTAATTTTATGACAATGTTTTTGTTTATAGCTTTTAATATATCATATCTATCAGTATTTAATGTGTAGTTTTAATTGAAGTAAAGTAATGAAGTATCATTTATTATGTAATAATATTAACTTAATTTAAGTATAATGTACATTTAAATAATAAATCGTTTTCACGAACCGTTAATGTAAATGATCACAATAAATTTTATTATTAAGGAAATATTCTTATTCCATTTAAATTGTGGAAAATATATTTTATACTAATTAACTCAAGTGAACAATTATTACAGTTTTATTATTTAATAAATATTATAAGTAGGTAGCTACCTACCTATCTAACGGGGTTTCGAGGGTTGTGTCTACACAGACTAATGTGTTCACATTTGTTATGATTTACAATAGCCATAAAAACAGCTATTAAGATGTGTCTACTTCTTTTTATCTTTGCCATATTTCTGTCAAAACGAATATTATTATTACGGCGTTAATAATAGCGTTCGCGAAAAGGATTAAATGGTACCAACTCTTGTTACCTGCTTTAACAAAAACAATGGCCAGCCCCACACTCTAAATCTTTTGGAAAGTTGTCTCCTAAAATGCCGTTAGGGTATCTTTGTGGCGCGCACCAAAATACCTTTTTTTCCCCAGTCATTGTCAATTGAATTTTATTGTTGGTTTCCGAGATGGTCCCTTTTGTGCCCAACCGTGCGTTCAAAGCCGCTCCGTAGGTACGGGCCGGGCGCTATAAGAGCAACGCGCACAATGGACTCCCCGCTGCACTGCGCTTTATCTAATTTGTCGCACCCAGCCTGGTGTTCCATCAAGTGTCCGCACTAACATATTCGCACGTCACACACACCGAACTCATTACCGTTGTCTATGAATCTTTTCCCCTCAGCCTCAAGTTCGCGGATATTCGCCAAGGTTTACGCTCATTTTTCGATAGGCTAGTGTTACGTTTGTTATGATTGGAGCGCATTTGCTATTCATCGGCGATATATCAGTGCGGTGGACGCGCCACCGGCAACATTAGATATTCCGTGCGCGTCCAACTTGTTAACAGCTCCCCGGTGCACGGACGCGCCTAATATGTCGCGTTAATAGCTACGATTTTCGGACCGACATTGTGATTTAAACAACTACATATACCGAACATTGTTTACCTGTTCACACATGTACCGCTTATTTTACACACTCGTCTACCGAATCTCAGATGTGCCGATAGAGTAAGGGTTGTGTTGTGTGCCTAACCGATGTCGTTGTGAGGATTGCGTCGGTACGTACCCTAGGCTGAGCCATGAAAGCTCGGCCCGAGCCCGGGTGCAAGGCTCCGCTGGCCACCACGAACGTTTTTCGTCACGGGCCCAAGCTAACACACCACACACGCACGTGAACACATACACATCAAATTAGATCCGGACACCGTCACAACGGCCCGCTAGCTCACTAGTGTCATACTGCACTCGCGACGGTGCGGCTGATGGGTTCGTACGGAACGCGGAGCCGAGCGAGGCGCGGGGGAGCGGGAGGCCCGGCGCGCTCGGCGGTCTGGCGGACACTGGCGCGGCGGGCGCGCGCGGAGCCGTCGCCGGGGCGTGGCGGCCGGCCCCGCGCGCTCCGCCAATGGCGCGCCGAGGCTGCCTCGCGCCGCCCGCCGCCGCCGCGCCGCGCCACTCCACGCCACTCCACTCGCGACGCCGCGCCACCGCGGACGCTCGCTCGCACGCTGCCTCGCTGCCTCACTGCCTCACCACCGGCGATCACTTACATCCATCTAATGCATCGAATCACTCGCTTTGACTAGCATCTTGGCATCCTGTTAAACGGTCGTGGATCCGAATCCCACTCAAAAAAACATTCGTGTGATGAGTAAATACATTTGTTTGGGTGTAATAAAAATATGTCAGTATGATACAGTAGGTATGTATATGTATGTTTATCAGCTGTCCGGTTACCATAACAGACATTTAATTGCCTAATTTGGATTCGGATGGCCGTGCGGACTGGTGATAATGATTATTATTAAACTACGGATAACAGATGATAGTATTCAATATGTTTAGTAGCTATTTCAACTGTTGGGTGAAACAGGTGTAAGACTGTAAGTGCCCTAATACGCCTGCGCGCTTCTCGGTGCTACATCAGCTATTTGTAGTTTCCAATTTAAACTTCAACTTTCATTTCTATCATTGTGTTATTTATAATGTTTCATTTTCATCTAAACACACAAAAATAAAACTCAACTATCGCAATCAAAATTTTATCGATATGTAATTAATTGATATTTAATGTTAGGTACCTACTGACTTTGTAATTTGTATGGAAGCTTCCTTCTCCTATTCGTAAAAAATTGAGGCACTAATGTTTTACCAAGTACCTAATACCTATAGTACCTACCTATACCTAACATAAAGCAATTGAAAAAGCGATAAAACAACATAACAGCATAGCGATGGTGACCACTGACCACACCAGCTGCTCGAATACATTAACCTTTTAATGACTAAACTAAAAGCCATCAAAAAGGAAACCTAATAAATATTTAAGACAACGTATTAAAAATGCTTATAAGTATCTACGTACCAAAATATGTTTACTATTAAGCATATCAATTGTTATCAAGTATCGTACCTACCACTGCTGGATACAGGTCGGTTCGCATCCTGAGGCTTAACTTCATACACCATAGAAAACAATACCTACACTAGATGTGTATAGCTTTCCTCATTTTGCTTCCTTTATCTTTTCCTTTCGTCACTCTCCTTCACCGTTATAGCGAGTGACATAAAATTTTTAATAACAATGAAGTTGTTGAAACAAAGAAGAAAATAAATAAAATTTTAAATAGAACGTTCCCATATAAATTCAACATTAAATGCGAAAAGTTAATATTCGCATAAAACTTAAGATATGACGCTCAATTTACAGTTACAATGACTAGCATTATTTCTGTAGCTCACACTTAGACCATACAATCCTTTGCAGATTACTTCTTGGTAATAAAAATTTTAGCACACATTTAGACAATTATCTATAGGTGTTTATGTCTCTGTCTGTCCATAGATCTCAGTGAAACAGTTCCGAATGTCACAATGTTACACGTGGTTGTAGAAAACCTATTATGACTATTTAAATTTTGAAAATACATTATACATTAGTATCCTTTACTTGCGTTCTGTGCACGTACTTATTTTCATTTACCGTAATAAAATTTAAGTAACTTCAAAAAATAACAATTATTTTCAAAGCTAATTTCCAGAAATCTATTATACCAGCAATTTAAATATAGAACCATAAAATATTTCACATTTTTTTAAGTTGCCAACAATTAGTTATAGAGTAATTGAAAATGTTTCAAATGAACATTATTTTTAATGTTATTCTTTATTGCTCATTTAATTAATAATTACATTTACAGTCATTTAATTTTTTCTAATCATTTTCGGACGATTAATAATTATGATTATTTTTATATCTGTTATGTGTCTTCATTTTATCCAATAGGTATTTTTTTTCTTTTGAGAAGCAGGTTTGTTAACACAAGGATTAGAATACAGATCTGATTTTTAAACATGGAACATTCTTAACAAATAGGTATAGCAACGTAACGGTTTGTAAAAACTTTTTTATTCGTTAATCCTTCCTGGTTTTGAAATAAGTCGTACATTTATTTAATAATTTGATTGGCCATTATGAAATGTAAATATGAAAATGTTAATAAATACAAATAAATGCTTGCATAAATTCAATGAATATTTACGAATTCGTTCAAGTTTTGTACTTTGCCAGTATTGCACATTTTACAAAAAAAAAATACTGACTATAAAGACCTATTTTCAATGCTCTAATTTTCGAGTCCAGAGCTGTGACTCTCTATTTCTATCATCGTCTTCCTTTCACCATCCTTTCTATTTCCTCTGTCGGTGTCACATCTCGGCTACGGATGAGAAGAGTAGTGCTTTAGTAAGCAACAGTAAAAGATATTAGCTACTGAAAAAAGCAAGAGCTTAGTGATTTGGGATTTAACCGCTTACTCGCTGGATGTTGGCATGAAGCTCTGACTTTTCAAAATTATGTGCGTTTATGAGTTAACAATTAAACATCAGTCGTTATAACGGCGAAGAAAAACTCCTTGAGAAGACCTATAAACTCAAGAGTAGGGCATTGTTTTCTCTGAGGTGTGGCCTCAAGCCAGCGTAGACTAGCCTTAAGGCCTTCTCGCTATAAGAGTAAACCCGTCTAGAGGAGTGCTAAGAGGGTTGAAAAAATTCAACTATATATATATATATAGTTGAATTTTTTCAACCTTTTTACCTATAACATAAATAAGATACGTATATATGTATGTTTGTTTTGGAGTGGTTTTGTTGATTATTCCTGCATATTTTGTTTTAGTCCATTTTGTAATAAACGGATTACGGCTTAAACTAAGTTAGGTACCTACTTTTATTTATTTATTTATTTATTTACCCTTTATTGTTTTATACAAAAGGCGGACTTAATGCCTAGTAGCATTCTCTGCCAGTCAACCCTTGGCCCTTTTAGTAATACCTATTAATACAGATGTTTAATTTTGTTACTCCTATTTATTATTTTTATTTATTATTATATTTTATTATTCTATTATACCTTATAATAATTACCTAATACTACAGTAACTAACAACTGAGTAAAATAAATTTTTATTTTCGTCAAAATATCCGGTAATTCAAAGCCACTAATGAACGAGTGTGGGTACCTAACAGATATCTGTTTCTAGAATTCGAGATTTTATTTAGCTATCAAAAAATTTCTATAACATTATCCAGATGCTAATGTTTTAATGGCTGGTTTCATTATATTTTATTAAATGTAATAAGCCGAAATTAAAAATAAATTGATATGTCCATTACCCGAGTTTTATTGCGACCATTTATATGTATAACTGTTCGTGTAATACAGTAAAACCCGGATAGATGCCCACCTTTCGTTAAAGCTCAGTTTTGAAAAACTGTGCACTTCTTTAGAGTAATTGAATGTATATTTCAAAAGACCGGTCTTTGATCTTTCATAGAAGCCCATTTTTGTAAACATAATTAACTCTGGTTTTGT
>DWGJ01005352.1:0-10495 GCA_018246895.1 Aspitha aspitha aspitha
AGCGAAGAATGTGTTTGTTGAGAACCAAAAATCGGTGCAGCCGTTCCCGAGATTACACATTACATGTTCAGACAGAAAGACAAATACATTTTTTAAAAGTTTGTTGGTGTTTTTGGTATCGTGTAAATAACTATAAACCATTGAGTAAACACAGATATTTTGAAATCACAGACAGACACTTCTGTTTTATTTATATGTACAGATTAAATGCCATAGTGTATCTAATCATCGTACTTATGTACCTACTGTTCTAATTTGCCAAAAGTCACGTTGGGTTATGACTCGGTTATACCCTTTGAACTCGATTAAAATCGTTATGTCAGTTCTATTTGCGTAAGAACTTCTGGGTTCAATGTGTCCCGTCAATCCCCCGGTTATATTTGATTTGGATCTTTCAATTTAACTTCCCGTTAATCTCGTCGCGAGTTCGTGTTGATTTTGTTCCACACTTTGTATTGCGTTTAACAGATAAACAAACCCTTACGCTTAAACTGATGTTGAGTTGTTCCGATTCGATTTAAAATGGAACAGCCAATAAAAAAAAACCATAAACTGTTGGAATTATTTATATCCTAAAATCGCATCTCCACCGAGTCTAGTGACGATTGTCGGTTGAATCTATAAACATCGGCGCGTGCAAACATTCCTACTAAACACGTAACGAGAGATATACTATCGATGTGTTCGAAGCGGCGACAGTTTCCGAGAAGTCTCCGGTCGGCCGTGTAACTAACTAACTGTCGTCGACGATCGCGTGATCGTTCGCGGTAAAAGTGAAGCGTGCAATGTGCGTATGTGGTTTTATAGCGCAACGCACGTGCCTAGCGTTCGGATCTCGGATCGAGTCGCGCGGATACCTCTACCGCGATGGTCGCCTGTCGTTTACTTTAACTAGACGCCCGAGAGCGTTAGTCTCTAAACACACTATGCTGAAAGTACGCGACCGAAACTTCGCGTCTGATTTTACGTTATGACTTATTACGGCTATATGATATATTATGGCTGATATGGCACACCATAAGTGCCGAATAGTATATGTGTGCTCTACAGAAAAGTTACCGCCGAACTTACATCAGACCGAACTTTAGCTGTACTTTATAGCGCAACGTAATTTCGGCATAATGTGTCGTCGGTAATTCAAATAGCGTTGCGGGCGTAATGTACATGTCGAACTTCGGTCGTGCACTTTCGGCACAGTGTGTTTAGACACACGCGCGCGCGTAGTTTCATTAGCGAAGCGGGCGGACCGAGCGAATTTGGCCGCACGAGCGCCGACGCCGGGCGGGTTCGAGGTCGCCGTCTTGTTTACGCGTTGACGCCGGTAATTACGCTGAATACGTACCGGTCGGCTCGCGTCGGAAATTGTTGCCGAATGATTTACTTCGTCTAATATTTGCCCGGACGATAACGAGAGTGTTTCTTCTCTGTAATCCGATGTTTACGCGTCCACAAATCCGATTCCTCGTATCGTAGCTCGCTCGGATAACGTTGCTCCCTTTTATTACCCCCTTTTCGGTTGAGCTGCATGGCGCTTCGTCACAGAGAATTTTGTAAACATTGTGATTGTGAATGCATTTTAAGCTGTGTGTTTAATGTTAAAAAGTTTTAATGAATCAACACGACCGCGCGCGGCTTTATCAACGGGACGGGGAACAAAGTGGGAGAGTTGTAATAACATTTTAAAAGCGGTCGACTTATCACAGTCGAGCGCCGCCTCGACCCAGTTCGCGATGCGATGTACATCGCCACACTAAAACCACATGCCTCTATGCGTGCAGAAACATAAATATTTGCAATTAAATACATCGCTTCCTGTACACTTTAACACAATGCTTGACACCAAGGAGTACCACAAGGCGCACTCTCGGACCATTACTTTTCTATCTCCACGCATAACCCAACAGGCAACGTTTAAGCGAAAACAATTTAGTTATTTATTTATTCATAAACGTCTTACATCTAACGTTACAGGCATACCTACCTAATTTGTTAGTGTAATTATTAATTATTATCATGATTTAATTTATCATAAAATTTTACAAGCTTGCACAATTTAAACCCAAATCACAAGTATTATTACAATATATTACAACCGGTAACTACTAGTTCATTAAATTAATTAAAAATGAATAACGTGCACAACGCCATCCTGTGTTCGATATTGTGTGTATGGGGAAGTGATATTGTGAGTAAAATGTCTTTTATTATGTGTATCTAATAGCTTGGCGAAACTATCAAAAAGTCCAATCTTTTTTCTTTGTATTCTCTACTTGATAGTTTTCAGATGTCATATTATGGTGAATGGGGTTACCAATACTAAGTAGTTCCATTCATCGCTTCTTAACGGCTTACGTAAGTTTAAACGGACGTAGTGAGTTACAAGCAATTAAACACATTGAAAATTCAACACACCTAGTACACAATGCCGGTAACATCATATTATAACTCGACATATTAATAAGACGTCACACTTCGTATTCGTCATTATAATGTGCCAAATGTAATTTAGTCGGTGTATAAGTCGTTGAATGATATTAAAATATGAATAATCATTATTTCATACTTGTTTCCGCCACTTGGGCAGTGTTCAAATTTCCATTTTTCGTCCATTAGCTTTAAATAAATGCATGTAAGTGTGTATTCATCGCGCTAGTGGATGCGAATTATTACGTTTCATCCTATAATATAACATACATGTGAGAGACACATAATCGGACTCGTGTACTAAATGCATAGAAATTGTTTAATTAACTGACCGGTTGGGTTGGCAAACGTCTCGGTGATTGAATCTCAATTACCGTCACGTGTGTAAGCGCGGGCTTCGCAATACTCTGTGTGCGTTTAACGTGTGATAACGGATACTGTATGATTCATATACACCGAATGATATACACTATTTGAATTAATTACCATATATCTAGGCAATTGTATGAAGTCAAGTATGATACTAATAATAATAATGTCTAATACAATCTGTGTTGTAAGTAAATTTCTAGATATATACATATTCCGATAAACTTTTACTTGTAAATGCGTTTCCATTGCTTTAGTGTTCAGTGATAATAGCAACTGAAACGAGCTGGGGAATGTTGCACGCGGCAACAGATAGAATGGAGCGGTTCACCGTTGGATCGAAAATTAGTTATTGAATGCTAACATTGATGATGGACGTACTCATTTAAATGTAGTCGTCTGGACAGCTCGAATGCGACATTTGAATCATAAACGAACATTTAACGAGGTTTTGGCGAAAGTTCATGTAGCATATATCGCTTACAAATCTATGAAATATATTTTACTCTAATATCCTCTACCAAACTACGCTACATTAAATCATTGAGTACTACATTATTGATACGTAAAATTTAAAGTACGTGTAGGTAGGTACCTAGCTACGACCTGTTAAGCCGAAGACGAATTCTTACTACAGATTTTAATGCTATCGTAGATATCAATTTTAACGGATCATTGGTTTGATTCTTGTGGTGCCATTCGAAGGATTGAAATGAAATATCAACGAGAGATTTTCGATTTCCCAACGTCAAGACGATTTGCGATTTTTGTTTGATTTTTCCAATTCCGAGTCGAAGCTAGCTGACGGATTGTTTTATCAGTGTTAGTAGATGTATTAAGAACGATTTGCTGATAATATTTTAAATGGATCTGCACTCTGTTTCCTATTTTCGACGAGCAACTAAAAAAATATTTCTTTGTTATTGTTACTAAATGAAATGAATTTTTGTAATACGAACGCGAATGGATACAACTTTTCCAAGAGCCTTGATCTCGGCAATCTTAATATTTGAATCAGGATGGATTGAATATAATTGCGTCGATTGAGACTTTTTTGTCAATAAGATGATATTCGCGTTATTAACGACCTATTCGACTTTGCTTACAGCGCGTTAGCTTTTTGTGTGCATTGCAATTGACCTTCAACGGCGCGAGGTCGGTAACATTCAATTGTCGAAATATTTTTGCAATGTTAAAAGTTTTGTCTGGATTGTAATGGAATGGAAAATTATCTTGGGACTAATCACACAGCAGGCGTCTGATTCCAATATACATGGTACGTATCTATATGATAACTATGCAGCTGGTAAGCACAGATTATCTATACCTACGTAATTTACCCATAAAGATATATCTATATCTAAATGTATTTTCTATAGATAAATTTACGAGTAGGTAGATCCATTCACAGAACAAGACACTCCCGCTGATTTATACAAATGTTAGTCCCGATTGAGAATCCAGTGGCCCCAGTAAAGTAGACAGGGTCATTTACCACCCAACCAGAACCCAGTAGGTACATTTAATATACACTTTTTGTTTTATCAACAGACAGTATCGACCCGTTACGCTTTAAGGTTTTAGAGAAGTTTGCGATAAAGAATTCAACTGAATCCGTGGATAGAAATACCCGCACGTTAACTTACATATCGGAGGTACATACATACATATCGTCACGCCAGGTCCCTAACGGGGTAGGCAGAAAGCAGCGAGTGCCAAATATCTCTGTTCTTAACCTGCCGTGCTTCATCTTCATATCGGAGGTAATAGAAAAAAACCAATGAAAACAATTTGTTTTCATTAACGAATAAATAACTATTATTTGTTATTAAATAGTTGCATTACGTCACTCGCTATTACCGCCGTCACGGAACTCAATACCTACTATTTACTAATACCGTGTAATGAGACATAACATTAACGAAACAATAGTTAAAGTTTAATGTGTTATTGTTTTTCATTATTCGTTAAAGTAACCGGTTCTCACATTAATATCGGAACACACCCGCTCAATTACTGTTAACTTCGCTGGTTCGATTGAATATTTATTATTTTTTATTCACGTGAGTGAGCGCAAAGCGAAAAGTTTTCGTTTTAATAACGTTTAACACACGATATACGAGCTCTGTTCGCCCTAGTGCTAAGTACGGTGCTCTAGATATGAGTAGATGTTTGTTTATGGAACTGGAATGTATTTAAATAATTTTTACGATTCTAACAATTATACATAGTAAGCAAAGTCCGATGATCAATTGTCAACGTTGTCCATTACTGCTCAAAGCGCTAAAAACTTTTCCATAGTTATATACGTAAATTTATACAAAATTACTACAATAGCATAACATTAAGCATTAAGGTACACTCAAATGAAAAAATGTTCAAAGTGAAAAAAATCTTCAAAGTCCGATGATCAATAGTCAACATTGTCTATTACTGCTCAAAGCGCTAAAAACTTTTCCATAGTTATATACGTAAATTTACACAACATTAATACAATAGCATAACATTAAGCATTAAGGTACACTCAAATGAAAAAATGTTACGTTGCTACTCGAAATCGCGATTTACCTGGCACACAATATAACAATTGTACCTCGTCTAGCTGCTAGTGGCGTCTAGACGGCCTGATTACCGCGCCCCGCCCCGCGCGCACTCCCCTGCCACTTGTGTGCACAATGAAAATGTGCCCTCATAATACATAGCGTCTTCGACTCGACGGCAGTCAAATCTATACTTATATACTTTTTTTTTAATATTATAAAGCTGAAGAGTTTGTTTAGTTGAACGTGCTAATCTCAGGAACTACTGATCTGAATTGAAATTATTTTTTATATTCAATAGTCCACTTATTGAGAAAGGGTACAGGCTATATAACATCACGCTATGACCAATAGGAGTGGAGCAACAAGAAGAAATACATGGGTGAAACGGGAAAATATTGATTTTCACGCTGACGAAGTTGCGGGCACAGCTAGCTTTCATATTCTACAATATATCTAAATTCAAATTTCATCATGTTCATCCATCATGATTATACACTTCAAAAGATTCTTTGTCGCGAACGAAACCAATTGTTATATTTATTTATATTCGAATAGCCGTTTAGGCTTAATATTTAATACGGTGAAATGATACGGCTTTTCTCAATAAATCTAACGTCTAATTTGCAAGCTGGTACTCAGATTTACATAATTCTCCTTATCATAAAAGTTTGACAGACAATATCCTCAGAGCCACCAACGACTTCCTCATGCCTCGAGACGTAAATACACGACAATATGTTCGTACATACGTATATTATGCTCAACGAGAATTTGGTTACATTGCGCGTCAATAAATTCTGCTTGTATGTTTCATTATTATTTATCTCCGCTTTCTTTCTTATCTTAATCGCATGAGTGTTTGGGAATACAATGCGAGTTCGTGACGGGATTACCATATTGATAATGCAGTCTTCACTATTCCCATTGCGATCTCACTAGTTTGCTGCGACGCGGTGGAATTTCTTTTTAAAGGACATCTCCCGTGCTCCTATCGGCGGTTATTTGTCTTCTCACAATTTTTCTCCGTCTTCCCTGCTGGTATTGGGAAGATTTCATTGCTTCTTTTATGGATTTATTTGATTGGGAAATTCAAATTAAATTTTATTCTAACGTATCATTGACGAAATTCGAATTTCAAAATCTACGTAGCACCTTGGCATTGTGCTGCCTAAAATAAAAATCTGAATTTAAAACGGTAGGTAACAATCAACCTCATTATCGATGGATGGATCGTTAAGCGGCTCTCAATTTCCTGTCGTATCTATAGCATGAGATACAGTGTATCCTATGTGAGGTGTTTTCGAAAATCGATTTTACTTTTTTCCATCTCGAATACGGATCGAAGCATCGAATCCTGGAACGTCTCAGCTCGCCGCTATGCACCGCACCGACGGCCGTTGACACCGCACATGTGCGATTTATAAACGCGACACATTCTAAAATCGTGTCGGCGATTCACCTCGCTCACACCATTGACACTTTTATAGCTCTATACGCGACTTCGCCATCCTCGTCTTTTTTAATGTCTCGGAATGTTTATGAGTATATATTCGTATCTACGTACGTGTCACTGGTTATTTCGCTTGTCGTCTTTTGAATTTATGTGACAACCAGTGATGTCGTCTAGAAGTGTCGTTTATTTCGTTGTTTTTAATGCACCTATTAATAAAATGCTTTAAGCCTGGAATACATTTACTTCGTACAATCATTCATTTATCATTGTCAATAGTTAAGTAAGTGTACTAGAATTTGGTGTAGAATCAAATATGTTGATTATGTGTATCATTATACACTGCTTTCGGGTTGTTTTCAATTAAGGCTAAGATGTTATTAATTGCACTATCTTCAACTTTGTATTCATTGATAGTGATGTTTCAACTAAAACATTTATTCATTCAATATTTTATCATACTCTTGCTTCTTAATTTATCGCGACTCTCGCTCGCGAAGAAACGATTTATCTGATAAATAGCCATTATTTCATTTCACTCGAGTCGTGAATTTATTTGAAATCTCACAAGATAGGTACACTCGAACATGAATTTGCTTGTTATCAAACATGCGGCGAATGTCGGCGATATGGACGTATGTCCTATGGTCCTCACGATACGTGTTATCAACGCTCAGATAGGCTAAGTCTAATCGACTCATGGCGCGACCTGACGTAATAACACTAATTTACCTGGTGTGTCGTCGGCGTGTCCTTTCTAGATTAGCGACTGGTGTTGTTGTTATAAGCGAATAAAATTTTAATGGATCTGACGTTGATCCAAAACACCGTTTCCTGCTAGTTCACGATTAACATTAGGTTAACCAACAATTGACCCGGAACTGTATGCAATCGAAGTTTTCCTTATGGGAGTTAAAACTTTCCTTGATAAAACGAACTATAAATTATCTCTGCGTAGTGAAGTAAAAAATAATAATATTGTATAAACGAGTAGCAAACATCTTCTATATAATCGGTATAATAACATACTTATTACATATGGGTCGTGATTGTTGGATGAATTTGTAGCAGAAAATCTTGGCAGACGATTGTAAGTGGGGCTCGTTTATTGCCTTACGCAATTTACAAAATGTTGACGATATACAACTGGATACGAGAGATAATGGAAGCAAATAACGCTCAAAGTTTTTATGTACATGGATATGATACATGTATATTAATACATGGGTATCTACGTGTAGAAGAAGCTTGCCCCCACGCGTCTTATATTGATAGGACAATGAAGCGAGTACACATTTAATAACTCACATCAAACGGGCTTAACGTCCTCTCATGTAGTAAAAGATATATAGCTATTTTTATGATAAATAAGTGGGAATATACAAAATATAAGGCTATTTCAGTGATGAATAACGGTGAATATAAAAAGAGAAGGCAGTTATCATGATGAATGGGTTGGAAAATGAAATGTAGCTAACCACGCCTATAAGTTCGATACGTTAGATTAGAAATGTTTGATATCTCTAAGCTCGGATGCATGAACTGCATTGGAAGCTTCTTCGATGCACGGATATGGAGGATGCGAAACGCTGTTACGTGTTGCATAATTTTTATATGACTCCAGCCAATATGGAAGCAACTGGTTCCGCGCTAGCAGCGGTGGCCCAGTTCCGAGACGAGCTATAAATTTTGCAACGTCTCTAGAGTGTAATATCTTGTGCTTCACAGTCGAAGTATGGAGCTTCGAGTCGCTAATAAAGTGGGCCGGCGGAGCACGATAATCGACCGCCAACTCTGCAGCCGCTCCTTCGTTTTGATGTCTTGCGAACGTGCGAGCCGTTTGTTTATTTATATTGTGAACACTGTGAAATCGAGAGCGTAAATTCTTAGATTCGTCAGATCTTTAAATCGGTAGACACACCGAGTGTTATTTATGGACGCAAGGACCGCGATAAATATATTCAAACGTTATTATGTGTGTCATCGCGCACTCTGTTAGTAATTGATTTGTGATATTCGGGAAGTGGTTCGTTATATACCTTGATACATATGTAATCCGTGGAAATTTTAGTTTTTTAAACATTGAAGATATTCTTTAAGCTACACACGCTACAACCACAACACTGAATTTTGACATGTCTAATTAAAATATAGCGCGTTCCATCTGAAGCTTAAAGATGAAACGCATCTGATTTACATCAATAAGATTTTACCGTACATTTATTTGAAATTAGATAGAGGTATATGGACGGCAATATAGTATGATTTTCTCCGACACATCTAAAACATCCTGAACGTATAATAGGATGCCATTGAACGAAACTCGTTTCTGACTGTTCAACTTTCTTTTAGTAGAATTAGCCGTGATACCTGCGTAGTGACATCTGCGTAGTAGTACTACGTTACTTAAATGTTAGGTTTTCTCTCCAAATCAGTATAAATGGACATTAAAGCGATGTAAACACGGGCAGCCTTGGTGCGTTCGCCGCTCGTGCCCTTGTTTTGTGTCGAAATGTTGTGACGAGCGCGCGCGGAGAGGCGATCGTCGCGACGCAAATAGAACGGCTATCGCGAACGCGCCGACGACGCCGATTCGCCGTAACATGAATCACCGTGGACAATGCGGCTCGCTCGGGGAAAGAAAGAAAGAAAGGAGAAAGAAACTGTTTTCCGCCATCCACTCCATGACAAACAACAAAATACAAAAACAGGATAAAGAAACAAACAAATGATAAATAAAAAATAAAATTTGAAAGGAAAAAAGAAATCGTAACATGCAAAAATAAATAAATTAATTAAAAACAAATTTTTACACGCACATACCAATATTTTATGCCTGTATGTGTCATAGAGGGCCGGAAATATATATTACTATATATATTACTATTTAGGTGCAATAGATTAAATTATCATTAATACGAAATTATCATTTAAGATAAAAACGTTCGAGACACCTCAATGCACTGTCACGAGCTTTATTGGGTTCTCTTCATTCACCGCACTCTTCTCATCTATTATTGAATGCGTTTTCCTCAATCGTGTTTCGTTGTTACGTATTGTTAATTTGTCATCGGCATACATTTACGTCAAGAGCGACACAGATAGAATACGGACAGTATACGTTTTCTTGGTAAATTTTCAACTTTGTTCGTTTAAATAGTTTTATTGGAATCATTGTATGATTGTAATTTTTATTGATTCATTGTAGATGAAGGACGGCAGGTTTGGAAGGACTGAGATATTTGGCACTCGCTGCTTTCTGCCTGCCCCGTTAGTGACCTGGCGTGACGATATAGATAGATAGATAGATGGAATCGTTTATTTTTACACGCTTTATATTAGTTTCACCTGTATGTATGTTTGTATGTGACCGACTCCTTTGGACTCAATTTTGACCCACTTTGAATGGACAGATTTGATTTGAACTTTATACGTTTATCAAGGACCGATGACAATACAATAATTTGCTAAATTAGTCAAATTTTTTTCTGATCTGAATCGACAAATTATTTTTTAACAATCGATCGCATAAGAGTGAAACTTACATAGTTTAGAAAAAATGAAAAAAACGCCCTTTGTGCCATATTTTCTACCGACTTCAAAAAGGAGGAGGTACTCAATTCGTCTGTATTTTTTTTTTTTTTTTTTTTTGTATGTTTGTTACCTCATAACTTTTTACTGGGTGAACCGATTTTGATGATTTTTTTTT
>DWGJ01005353.1:0-10492 GCA_018246895.1 Aspitha aspitha aspitha
CTCATCACACAAATGTTTGTCCCGGGTGGGAATCGAACCCACGAGCTCCGGTTTTGCAGTCAGGGTCTCTAACCACTTGACCACGAGGCCTGTCTTAATGCTAGAAAGATCCGTTGTTCGTGGTTAAGAGTGATTTCAATTTCTAGTTAAAACAAATATTTGTGTCATGAAAACTAATGTGTTTGTTTTGTTTTTTTAAACTTCATTTATAATCTTGCTAAAGGTGCAACCGTAAACATTAATTTATCACGCACTTAAATAAATTTAATTAATTGAATTATTTAATTAGTGTTTTTATTGCTTCCTGTTTCGATACATTTCTACATTCATAATGAGGCACTTTTATTGTTAAAGCCAAATGCGAGTAGGCCAATTTCATATAATACCTTAAGGCTAAATCGAAGCAAAGTTTCTTCTTTAGTTACAGGTACTACTTTACGGATTTTTATAACTTCTAAATACCATTCGATATAACTTTGAAGGAAACGTAAGACCTGCACACCTTAGAGTAGGTATGTTATAAAATATATGTTTTAAAATTGTGTGAAGTCGACCGATCCGCACAAGACGCGTGGTAGATTACGGCCTAAAACCTTATAGCTTATAGCTTTCCCCGCGTGGAAATCAATAATTTACCGTTTTTGCAACAATTATAATTGCTGCTCCACTCTCATTGGTCATAGCGTGATGTTATATAGCCTATAGCCTTCCTCAATAAATGGACTGTTCAACGTAAAAATAATTTTTCAATTCGGGCCAGTAGTTCCTGAGATTAGCGCGTTCAACCGAACTCATCAGCTTCATAATATTAGTATAGAGGGCTGTAAGGGTCGACCCGTGCCCAGCGAAAATAAGGATTAATGTGTAACCTAAAATCGATTTTGCGGCTTTTGTTGTGATATAACTTAGTTAATGGTATGTGCGGAGCTATGTAAAAGCGGTGACGTACATCCGGTCAATTCCATATCGCGTGCTGTATAACCATTTATCATCTGTATTGATATCCATTCAGAAGCGTGACCGTCAAGACAGACAAATCCAGACACACCTCGAGCCTCGGTTACTCAACGCTATGTAACTTGGGTATCGTCGTAGTCGTAGAATAAAGGCGGATTTGACAAAAATGCGAAATTATTTTTTACCTTATTTGGATACCATATTGTCTAAATATTTTTAGTACATTACAGAAAAAAAAATTACCAATAAAATATATATCAATTTTCATAATTATAGATTTAGAATTTAGATAGTTATTTCAAAAACCTAACAAAACAATTTGAAATAGCTGCCCTGTAAAGTTAGGTATTAGTTAGAAACGACTTTGTTCTACGACTAGAACGATATTTGTTTCACAATTTATTGTTGTTACAACAAATCGTGATATGGACATGAATAGCAATAACAGTAATTATCGTAGCCTAAAAACATGATAAAACTATCTTTAGCTTTACTTAACTTTACATGTAATCTTTGCACTTGGACTTTACAGTATTTGTTTAAACACAATTTACAATGAAAACAACAGCCTATTAATTATTGTGTACACCACCAGATGTATTCCATTCAAAATAATGGAGCGACTTTTTTTAAATAGCTCCGAATAGAAGCAGCAATGTCAACATTTCTGAGCTTAGCAGTCGCTAGTAGCAGTCTTCGGGACGCATTCTTGCATCGCTTTTTTGCATGCTTCTCGCGACAGTATATAACAGTCAGATACAGCATGAATGGCTTGTCTGCTTGAATAACTTTCCGACGTATGTAACGGTTATTCGTATTCATGTGTCTGTGTAAGTTTATTGTTCCCAATTGAACTGCCAGTGAACATGTAAGGAATATCAAATATTTTCGCTGTATCGTTCCAATACAGATTTGATATTGATAACGTTCAATAAAATCTGCATTACGTATGCAATAGCCTGACATTGCAGTGGATTTTCGAAATATTTTTACCAGTTACGTGTCCTATAGTTCTTTGTCTAAATTGTTTCTTAACAGCAATTCAAACCCAAATCATGGGATCGCCACAAAATCACCAAATGTCACTTTCCTATTCAAAAAGCCAACTTCAGATAAATCGCTAGAAAATCGGTCTGAAGCCTACCGACATTTGGCTCTGATAGCCTATGGCTTTATTCCTTTTATACTTAAGAGATCACTATCACACAGTAGACCAATAGTTTGATGATCAAGAAGAAAAATTTACAATTTATCCCCAAAACCCATTATTCTTACATCTCACCACAAAAACATTAGAAAAGATGACTGCAATCTTCCCCGTTCTAAGGGACGAGTATTCAATAATAAACTGACATAAGCTTACACATTACAATCAGTTCCTAACTCCTAATATGATTAGGTTTAGGGCCGACCACAACAATAGTACAAAATATGTACTTAAAACGACAAGTTGCACACCATTTCAAAAGACAAGTCCAAAATTGAATTAATTAGTCGACTAAGAAGCTCATACTTAGTTTACTGGGTATGACCCCAGTACCGCAAATCTTGTATCTGATCCGACAAGAACCCCAAAGACCAAACTGCATTATGTAAATCTTAACGTTTTCCTTCGTCTGTCTGTTTTATTGAAGCCCGCGCAATTTTTAAATTGGCTCTCCATTCGCAAGCGCCACTATTTAAATGCGCAGACAATGCATTTAGCATCGAACATTTTATCCATACCTCGTTTGCATACTTACGGTATTCTGCGTTTATTTTGAATTCTAAATGCGTATTTTGTTGCATGATTTTCAAGCTCCACTTAGAAATAGATTAATTGAAATAAAATAAGCATCGCTTAAAGTCCTATTGTTGATATAAAAAGTGGATCAAATATAAACAAGGTAATCATAACTTTGAATTCTGAACACTATGTGCAAGTAAACATTTTGTGACATTGGCATTCGATGATTGTATACCATTAAAGTAACAAACAAACATGCATCAGGTCATCTGAATGATAGATATATTTTGAATCGCATATACTCAGCGATATCTAAACGATTTTTTGTTAATAATTAGCCAGTAATTCTAGCTTTAGCCAACAACAACGTAGCTTCAATGATGATAATTTTAGAACCTATTTAGGTTCTACTGCATCCATTGTCACTCTTGAGCCAAAAGTCTTCGCATTGTTGTATTCCAGTTAGAAGGGCGAAGTACACAGATAAGAAAATATGTCTCACATGTATAGTTTACAAGAAGGTACGAGGTTGCTTGTATAGCAGCTTTCCTCATCTGTAGCATTATTATGTATGTATAAGTAAATATAAATAAATAAATAACGGGGACAATTCCACACACGGCTGTCAGATCCCAAATTAAGCAAATGAATGCCTGTGTTGTGGTGACCGGACGGCTGATAAACGTACATATATACATACGATATAGTACTTATATAGATATATTTTATTAGGCCCAGACACAGAAAAAACAAATGTGTCCATCACACAAATGTTTGTCCCGGGTGGGAATCGAACCCACGACCTCCGGTTCAGCAGTCAGGGTCTCTAACCACTCGACCACGAGGCCAGTCAAATATCTAAAATGAATGCGATATGTTTCTAATTTTTCCCGGCATCTGTCCAACAAAATCTCGCGGGAACTCTATTTGGTTGATCTGTTTTAACTCCAACCTCAGTCTGTCTCAGTGACGCCACATCTTCGCCGCAACCCAAAATATCTATTTTATTTTTCTCGTGTCTCAAGACATTTTTTGCTTTCAATTTCATGTCATCCACACTTTTATCTTTCATGATTTTGTTGAAGAGACCGATTTGTCCCAACTCTTCTTCCGAACTATTCATTGCTTGCACTTCACAATCTGCACCTAATTCTTCTAACTTAGATGGTTTTCTTATTTTTGATATTTCTTTTCTATTACTTTTATCTCTGGAAGAAATCTTTAATTTCTCCTCTAAAGTTGTCATTTTGTCCAAAATTACATCCATCTGTTTTGTTTGATGCTCAATGGACGATTGCATGTATTGCAATGCTCTCACGTTTTCGTTATTCAATTGCGTTATGAATTCTTTTAAAGCGCCAATGACCGGCGCCTGAATATTTTCACAGAGCAAACTTTTTTCCCTGTCATTCATTAAATGTATCTTAATCTTTGTCGGACTGGATGTATTCATAAATTCATTCGCTACAGCTTCAAAAGATTCCGAGACGGCAACTTTTTGCATTTCATTTCGCTTATTTCTCTTACAATGCCGATTTTCTTTGTGGCATTTTTGCTCAGATATCTCAGACAGAGTACAGGATAAAGTTCGGTTTTCATCTATATCA
Organism: Aspitha aspitha aspitha; assembly: GCA_018246895.1. Classification (NCBI taxonomy): domain Eukaryota; kingdom Metazoa; phylum Arthropoda; class Insecta; order Lepidoptera; family Hesperiidae; genus Aspitha; species Aspitha aspitha. The sequence goes on from DWGJ01005353.1 coordinate 4,291, forward strand.
TCAAGAGTATTGTCTTGAGACGAGCTTACAGTTTCCCTGGCGCTAATTCTATCTTTGTGTCTTTTAAGTTTTTCACGCTTGAAATGTTCGATTATATTTTTGGATTTTTCTTTGTTGTACGTAGCGTTTTTAGCTGATTGGTGTTTTGTGTTGTTAGGGTTCGTTGTTTTGTGTTTAGGGTGTTTTATTGCCTTGATCGTGTATTCCGGTTGAGGAGACACATCAGCACTTGGTGGTATTGTAAAAGGGATGATCGTTTTAGCGAAACGAATCGCTTGTTCTACAACTGGATCCCTTTTTTCTTTCTCTTTAACTTTTTCTCTCACTTTGTAAGTATCTCTATTTAAATTTTCTATATCAAATTGTTGGCTCTTGTCCCAAGTTCTTTTGAGTTTGGGTGTTTCATATTTTTTCTCAAGCCTCCCCGTGTATTGAGGCAGAAACTTCTTATGGACGTACACAACGGAATCGTATGAACATTTTGTTGGGAAGTAGTTAGCCAAATCGGGTCCGGTTGTCGATGGAACATCACGATGCAAATCTGAAAACAATTACCATGTATTTGAAACCCAAAAACTGACATGGACCCTCTTGAAAGATAATTAAATAACGAGTAGTCACAATCAGGTATGATCCCAAAAGATTATATAAAATATATTATTATTATATTGGATTATATAAAAATGGAAAAGTAAAATGGTTATATTTCCGCGCTTTGGGTAAGTTTACACAAGCTCTCGGGGAAATATGAGAAAAATGGGAAGTAACGTCTACAATTTCTATTCATTCAAATATGACAGACCCATATTTCAAACGGGTATGGAAAATAAAGTTGTATTGTATTCCCTAGCTCCGTCCAGCTTCGAAGTCGGATAGCGGGCAATATATCAAATGGGCTTTAAGGAGCTATAAGGCACTCAGTGGAATAGGATATGCTGCGACTCTTTTGTCATCCCACAGCTGGGCATCTTGCGGCAACTGTTGGAGACCTGGAGGATACTCCATCAAGGTTGTCCACAGTAGATTATCTATGATGTAATCAATTTATCGACATTTTTCGAATACATTTACAATACATTTTTCTTTAAGTTTTTTTAATTTAATATGATACCTAAAAAAAGTTAGTTTAATATCATACCTGGATCCATCGAAAAACTAAATCCTTATGTTTTCAACAATAATGAAAATGAAAATAATATCTGGCGTTTCAATTCCGCAATGATTGATGTTTCATTTTTTATGTCAAAAATGATAAGTTTCTCGTAGGTTTTGAATTATAAGACATCTTAAATGAGAAAATCTTTGTCGATGTCTTGTTATTAAATTTTATAAAATATTCGTATGCAATGAAAAATTTAAAATTACTTATATACGAAATAACTGTTGTTAATAATTTATCTCTTACAACTCGTCCAACTTAAACAAATAGTTCAGATATTGATTGAGTACGAAATCAGTAGGTCTCCGAAAGCGGCTTGTATGAATGAACATATGAAACGAGATATTTGACACTGCCTACCCCGCGTGGTAAATCGCGGGGTCGTAGAATATTAATCATAGTCAACAATATGCAACATATATAAAGACTGTTTGAAAATGCCGAGATAGATAAAAATTAGAGGACTAAAATGTCGTTAAGTACAAATCCAATCATGTCTCAGTCTGCTGACTGTACTTGTACGTGATATAAGTAAAGTAAAGTAAAGTAACGGTGTAGATGTACTTACTAATTGAAGAAAGCACCAAACGCCCCGCACAAGGTTCAATTACTGGGTCGGATTTAGTTACGATGTTCAATTAATTTGGGGGACAGCAACCCTATTTTGGGTGACATTGTGAATTATATTATTATACCATCACGCCAGGTCCGTAACTGGGTAGGCAGAAGGCACCGAGTGCCAAAAACATCTATCTTTGCAAAAATTACATGAGAACTATAAACATACATTTGAAACGCGATGCTTTCTGCCTACCCCGTTAGGGACGTGGCGCGATGGTATAATAATAGTAATGACTGACTATTATATCGAATCCTAAAAAAATCTATTCTTAACAAAACCACAACACATACGGGGAGTTTAATGTTAGTATTCGTTGAAGTGTCACGACACTTATTAGTAGGCAGCAATTGATTACCAAGCGTTATTTTGTACCGCTTAATTAGCTTATCGTCAAAGGTCGGGTCGCGCGAACAAATTTAAACCCTATTCCAACTCGCACAAGTACGTTTTCCTTTGAATCTTGTTCCCGTTTTCCCCGAGAGCGCTAGAATCACGGCATTCTCAGCTTTAAATGCGTATAATAAGTCGCATATTGGGGCGGTGACTCTCACAAAGCGCGATAGGGTTTGCTTTGTGACAAACGACAGGAAAGCCCGACATGGGCTAAGCGCTTTTACGCTGTAGACAAACTATAGGTTCTCGATGATAAATCACATGCGTTATTCTTTGTTGTATGCGAAATGTGATTGATGTATTGATACGTTGCGTGTGAATTCAGTTCAACACAGATTGATGTTTTTATGAGATAGTCACTGGTAACAATACCCGGGAATCGCAATCTTCTTATATAATTCGAATTTAGAACTTACATTACTACGCTAGTTTATAGTCTAACCTCTGTTTCAATTCAAATTTAAATATACAATAGAACTTTATTTAATTCGCTATGAAAATGCAGTCTTCCCATTCATACAATTCAAATTCAAATTTAGAACTTCATTACGTCACAGTTTATAGTTTTCTCAAGCATTTAAAATTCAAATTTAGAACCCTTTTTCACCGTTCACAATCTTCTCAAACGTCCAATTCAAATCGATTTTGGAACTAAAAATATGTGCAAATCCGCTCTGTTGTCTGTCTGTTGGGAATGTTTCAGTTGTAGTAGATGAAATGCGCGAAAAACTACAGTTATATATGTACGTATATACTAACGAATACTTCACGGTATAAATTCAGAGTCCAATAACTTTAGAATTCAAACCGACATAAAGCGGAAATTGGTTGACTGGCTCCCGAGTTATGTGTGACGGTATAGCGGGCGGAATGAAATTGTGGCATAATATACCAGAAGAGCGCAAAATTGCCGCTGCACTTAAACTACATACATATATCGTCACGCCAGGACCCTAACAGGGTTGACAGAAAGCAACGAGTGCCAAATATCTCTGTCCTGAAACTGTGACTGTGGGCATACCTATTGAAAATGTTATATATATACATTTTTTAATAAAAAATATTTATTGCCGGCCAGGATTTATGATTTTAATGCAATGCAACAAAAAAATTTTAAATTTAAAGAATCGGCAGCTTCAGCAGGGATTTTATGAATTTGAAAATTATTCCCACGATTAATCATTTTGAAATTTCAATTAAAGCTGCTCTTCAATTACGTTTTAAAAGCTTAATGGCAAGCGCAATTCCATTGCTATTTGCTCTTTGAGTGCAATGAAACAGACCGTTTAAAAACAAAGGCAGAATATAAAAGAAAAAAGGCTTTTCCGCTTTTCCTTCTCCAATTTCGCTATCTCCGTTCGTCTGGTCCTAGTCGCGTATCTACATGTATCTATTTAATGTATCTCCGGTATTAGGTCATTGTATTCTATTTCGGAACTCCGTCCAGCTCTGTCCCTATTTGAATTGAAGACATGAGTGGATGAAGGTGATATGTCGCATTTTCGAATTTTCACTGTTCTATGCATGAATGATGGTTTTATGTACATACAAACAATTTTAAACCTTAAAACAACCTGGTTTGTGGCTCTTTTACAACTTGACTACTTGATGAAGGTGTCATGTACACAATTTTTTATGTCAGTATTGGATGAATGTAGTATGTATTGGATGAATGTAGTATGTATTGGATGAATGTAGTTTTGCGACATATCACCTTCATCCACTCATGTTTTCAGTTCGTCTACGATTAAAATGCATGCAAACTGCAGCGGCCAATTTTTATTATTACTCTGGTATCTTCTAAAAAATTCACAAGCGGATCGCTCCTTTAAAACTCCCTTACAATCTAGATATGTATTGCTGAGTCGGTATAAAACAGCAGCTCTAGAACGAAACAGATAATCATTGTGATGCTTATAATTATTTATCGGTCTCGATAACGCCAAAGGGGCTTCGAGCGAATTGCAGATACGGTCATATACATTATTTAAAAGAGCTGCGTCTAGAAAAATGGAATAAAAGCGTTCAATATATATGCAGACGCCGTCTCAGTGGAACGCAAAACAATCGAGGTGCGTTGAACTTAGAGGAAGGGTCCTTGCCATAATTGATCCGTCAGCGAGACCATACCGGGTCGCAGTGAATCACGGGCGCTAAAGCTGTCTACACGTTTGATAATTTCACCTACAATCTATCTTATTGTAGATTACACACAATTAGTTATGTATGTGTTTTTTTTTAATATGTACCCGCTTTTCTCAATCTTTTCCTAATATAACATTGACAGCGACGTAACTTTAACTATATAAATATACACATTTAATAATATTCATAATTTACTGTTTCCATTGTGGTTGTGTGTTACGTTATTACATCATATACATAAGTATCAATGAATGAAAATGAATTGAAATCCATAGCACGGTTGTAATATAGATACAATAGGCTCGATGGAGATATATAGCTAGGTACAAACCCACACACGTACACACGCACACACACAACCAATTTGTGTGTAAACTGGTACAATATTTGTAGTCCTAAACTATCGGTACTTATTTTACAGTTATATTAGTCATCGCGATAGAAGATTTATTACAGTTAACGATCGCTACATACTAAGAAGTTATTCACCGTGCGTCTGTCTTTAAGCGGATGTATCGTTGACTTTCAATCAAAGCAAAAATGGCGGATTATTTTTGGAAATAAATTTTTCGGAATTTATTTTGACGTAAAACTTGGTCTAGAATAAAAATTCATGGTTGTTTGTTGGGTACTCTACAAATATTGCTTAACACTTTTTTCATATCATGTAAGTTGGAAAGTTACTGATGTAAGTAATAGACTAAGACTAACAGCCTGAATAAGTGTGGAGCTGCTTTAAAATCGTTCAAGAATCTTCCAATACACCCAATGTGCGTTTTGCAATTTTTCGATGACGTCGCTAAAACAGCGCGATTTATGGCCTACATTTCTGTACGAAGTCAACACATTTTAAATCCAAAACACGAACGCGCCGGTATTAAGTAAACAATGAAAATAAAAGTATGCTATGTCAACCGATTCACTTGCTTTGTTCGAGCGTAATAAAATGTTTGTAATCCAACTTGTGGCTCGAACGTGACCACCGTACATACTCGTAACATGTATGAAAAATCTCTTTTGTATTACATCTTCTACTGCGATTAGTGGCCTCAAGTGCGGGAGCGCTGAAACGGCGAAGCAGAAAAAGGAGGTAACAATTATTCGATTCGAAGTAAGGTCGTAATGTCGCGGGACGTTGGATGCAAAATCGAATCCCCCCTTCTTCCTCCTTCCCCCGTACCTGACACAACCAGCCTGCGATAGGTGGATACAAATTGTATTACTGTTAATGTAAACCTCCGCGTTATGGACACCCACAATATCTAGATCAATCAGAAAAGATGGCCGCTCTTATTGAGCTCCGATAATTTTTTACGCATAAAAATGTTAGACATAAAGCACATATGTACCACTTTAGACATATGCAATTTAACTTTGGTCGCAGTAATCGTCAACCAGTCCCATAATATATGTATGTAGATTTCTTATAGAACATAATACTGACCTCACCGAGTATGTTAATGACATACACGAATTGCTATAGAATTACCTCGTACCATTTTAATGCACGTATCGCATGTAAATATGTATGTCCTACAGCGACACTTTTATATAACTCATTCATATTCATAACTAATGTTTTTTTTTAAATTCTATGAGTTTTGGGGGTTAGGTGAAATAAAAATAAACGTTTAATTTTCTCCATGTATCCGGAAGTTGCAAACTATACCATAGTTGCTCAGAAGTCATTACAATACCTTTTATATTAGTCATTACAAGAACAAATTAATATAGTTACTTATTATTTACAGAGGAAAATGAGTAACCTCTGTAATTCTGAATCTTATTGTTTTCTGCTTACGTACAGTAATGCAAGAGTAATTGTTTTCTTTTTTAATAATATACAGCGGCAAGTTCTTGGTACTGCGTAAAATAACAATTAA
>DWGJ01005354.1:0-10492 GCA_018246895.1 Aspitha aspitha aspitha
ACACAGGCATTAAATTGCCTAATTTGGGATCAGACAGCCGTGTGTGGAATTGTCCCCAGTTATTTATTTATTTATTTGTAACCTTCGTTGTATTTATGTAAAATGTATTTTGTAATGTTATCTATGGATTAAGTCAGCGGGTTTATTACACATCAATCTCTTGCTTATTGTTTATTGAATGCATCGTTAAAAGACTCTGACAGAAATGGCAATATTATTTACCGAACAACAATATCGATTATTACTTTGCTAGAATCGATTCTTATCGAATCGATCTATAACTACGGTTTGATTTCACGATTCCCGTATAAATATGGCAATACTTCGACTCGGCTGCAAATTTACCAGTTTAACTCTTTCTTCGATTTCTTACGGCGTTATATCTCCCTATAAGTCCAGTAGAATCACGTTTAACAAATTATCTGGCCCTAGACTCAGCTGGTCCGATTTTGTATACGTTCTTTCTTGTCTTCATATCTGAAGATATTTATAGGGTCTCATTAGATTTAAGTCCCGTCTCAAATGCGCGACGGGGCGTGGGGCACGGAGGTCAATAGAATTAATCGTATCGCCTCCTCGGCATATGACCTCAACTGACGCGAAATGGTAGTGGATTGGAACGGAATGAATTCTTCGGGAATCTCGCCATTCCTTCCAGTTTTTTCCTATTGTCCATTGCAATTTCTAGTATTTTTTCATTCGCATGTAACATGTTACACACGAGCCCTGCAGATGCGTAGCACATTACATTACAAATATAATTTTAGAAATAGAATTTACAAATTATAGGTTACTTAATAGACCTGACTACGCGTTGCCGTGGTTACATTATGTCAAATCATATATGACAATAATAAAAAAAAAAAAAAAAAAAATATATATGACAAATGTCGCGCGTTCAGAAATTGATTTTATGTAAAAATTTATTGACAATTGACATCTTTTAAGTTGGATGAAATAATAGATGTGTACAAAATTTTTTTGAAATCGCTTCAGGGGTTTCGGAGAATTTCGCAAACGAACATCGTGACACGGGATTTTTATATATACAAGAGAAGATAAAATAGAGATTAAAAAAAAACTTTGTCTATGAATATATTAAAAAGGAAAACGAATATTATGACTGGCTGACTGACATATCAACGCACAGTCCAAACTACTGGAATTATAAACTTGAAATTTTGCACCGTGCTTCCTTCTATAGTGTTGGTGAACACTATGAAAGGGATTTTCGAAATTCCACCCCTAAAGAGTTAAAATAGGGGTAGAAACATTATATGAAAATTCGACATTTTGAAAGTTCGACACTTGGAATTTTAGATCAACGCTTTTGGTTAGTAAAAAAGTTGTTGCATTTAATAATTTTTGGAGGTTCGATTTCTGCGCACCCAAAGCCGTGAGCAGAAGCTCTATATTATTACATCACTACATAGTATAAAACAAAGTCGCTTTCTCTGTCCCTATATCCCTATGTCCCTATGTATGCTTAGCCTCTTTAAAACTACATTAACATAAATCTTTAAAATTACATTGAACATTGTTAGATTTGCTAGATTAGTACATTTCTATACATTTTTATTAGTAGCTAGACTCATCAGTGTGACGCTTTGGAGACAACGAATAACACTTATTCTCTAGTCGTCAGTTACTTTGACTGCACTGAAGTATTGGATAGGCAACGCGGATTGTGTTTCAGTGAAGCATCATTGATTGTAACGACCTTATTTACTAACAAAAGGAAACTCACTCGATTGTGGGCGACGCCGCTGTTCTACCGCCACGCCATATTAGGGTGCGTTTCGACCAGGGATGAGCGAGGATGCGTAGCGAGGAATGTGTCTGTTGAGAACGAATAGGATCCCTTCGTTTACTTAGCCTCGCTTAGTACGCTTACATAGCGGAGCGAGGTTTCTCTCCTACTGGCTCTGAACAAACACATTCCTCGCTACGCATCCTCGCACATCCCTGATGAAAACGCACCCTTACTTTGGTATATTTTATAGTCGTTTGTCGTCCGTCCGCGATTTTTTCTTTTTTTTTATAACGGCTATCTGATCTCAAATTAGGCAATTTGTATGCCTGTATACCTGATTAACATAGAATAGACATACAATAATACTTACATTTTTTTTGTTAATTTTTTAATGATAATATCTCATACACGGCTACTCAATACCCAGTACTACAAATATCAATGCGTTTGAGCTTTTAGTCAAATATAAGTCCGATACAAATAACTTTAAAATTCCGATCGAGTATAATTTTTTTTTTATTTGAAGAGAGTAGCAAACTACAAGGCAGCAGTCACAAGTGGACGCTGCCAGCTCGTTTGTTGCTCTCTTAATATAAAAAAAGGTATGCGATGCCCGGTCTATCTAGAACCGTCTAGAATTATCTAAAACAGACGCTAGCTCTCACAGAAGCCGCGCTCCAATAAACACTATCCTGGTCGTATATCGGATGTCATTGCAACGGAGTGCATACGATTTGCGACATTTAAATTACAATCTTCGATTCGTCGAGTTCAGCGCGAACCTCTCCCAGCCATGGATTCAAATCGAATCAAGTCAAAATATCTATTGCTAAAGCTATTTAAAAAGTAACCACAGACAACTTCTCTCGAATTGACATATATCCAGCCAGTGTTTTTTTAATTTAATATGGAAATCTTTAGAGCATTTTTAGAGGAATCCTTTTTAGGTTTTTCATATGCAACAGTATAGGATAAGAAATGCAATTGAACAAGAAATTACGTACTCAATCACTATATCGTTACTTTAAGTCTCATTTGTCTCAATTCGTATATCTGAAAGCGGGACAGTCCACATAGAAGGAAACAGAGAAACAAAGATATTCATTTACACAAATATGGGTACATTTAAAGATATTATAGACTTGTTAGTCAATCCATATTTTGTTGTTGTTACTTGTTAGTCAATCCTTTTACTGCGGACAACATTAATAAATAGATTTCTAGTTATTACAATTATCTATTATTACTTAATTTTCTCACTAAAATTAACTTATATCTAAGCAGTACGTATTCAAAATCGACACAGAACCGTTTTTTTATTACGATTAGTACCCAATATTGCACATATTGTATCAAAATCTTTAATACACGCGGGGTTTTAAATCAGAAGGGGAACAAAAGAATGCGTCTTGCTATAAGACTGATATGACTCATACCATTTTTTATCGTAGTGTGAACACAATGTGTGCGCAGTATTTGTGCGCTGAAGAGAAATGTTGCGTCCCCCCCAGCGTCGGCCCTTCCCTGGTAATCAATTAATGTTTTCACTCGGACCAATGAAACGACACAGAATTGAGAGTATCCTGTTCATTTCACTCTCATTGTTGTACCCGTTTAGACTGGAGCGACCGAATTTTATTACCTATTTTATTAGTTGCAATATCTATTGCTTTGTACGTCTATGGGTCTATGGTAGAGTCATAAAGAATGATAGATGAACGCTTAGAATAGAGCTATCCAATCCGACATCTTTTTACTTATGTCTACTGCTTTGATTGTCTGTGATTTATAGGATGATATCATAGAGTGCACCATAGATGAGTGCTCCCAAAGTATGCCTGGACGAAATAGCTCAACATCCCTCTTATCGTACTGTTTCAAATATTTATCGAATTCTTATCCTTTTTGGATGTAATAAAGTGTGTTATAAGTAATTGAATATTTCTGAGTAAAAGGTGGCAACCCTATTCGTTAGCACCGACCTTCACACTGACCGCATCACTCGAGTATTTTCCACGATTACTTGAGTAACATCGATTATATAGACGGTGTCTGCTTCGATGATAATCAAACCATGTTTTGTATATCGTATACGACTCCAGTGGTTACATTACAAACGCTGTTTACAATACAATGTATATGTGGTCCAACGTATCTTTCATGATGCGTTCAGTTTATGTAATGCGACAATATTAATACTCTATAGTCTGTGCCTAGTAATAATAATACTCGTATCTTAGGATAATTTCACACTAGGCTATAGCCGATCGATATGTCTGCTTCGTGCTTTAAGCGATGTCCGTTTCGAATTTCGAACGAAGATCAGAAAACATCAGAGTTATTCTAGAAACATCTAAAACTCAATCCGCCGAACTAATACGTTACAAGGACTGAAACGAGAAAGTCTATAAATATATATTTAGTTTCGATACAAATTTTATATTAAAATCAAAATCTATGTATTTATTAAGTACAAAACCGACTATTCATTTTGCGGTAGAAATAGGTTACGTCAGATGCTATTTTAGCGGTGGAATATTACATTGATTTGATTCTACATTTACGATATGAAGTTTCTTGCGGCCATTCTTCTCCATTGCCACAGTTTTGAGGCTAGGGAAGCTTCGCTGGAGCGTTTGTTGAATAGTTTTGTAACAGTGAATTTATAAAGCCAATGCAACTCCACGCTAATATTGTTTGCTGTCGAGATTCTTGCACAAATTCTTCTTAGAACATCTGAAGCTTTGTTGAATTACTCGGGTACTCGAGAAGCTAATCTTTAATGGTGAAATGTTTCAAATTTGTAGCACTTATTTAAAGTTTACCTTACGTAGAAATACATATGGATAAATTTCTGATGAAGAAGAAATAAGTATGTACCTACTTTTACAGGCCCAACGGCCTTTAGGATAAGTTAAATTTGCAAATGCACCTAAATAATGAAATAGAAGGGACATTTCGACTGCAACACTTGTTGTATCCCACTGTTGGACAGTTGAATGTTTCACCAGCGGTCACTCATCCAAGTGCTGACCGTACTCAGGATACATTGCCGATTCGAGCCGTTAAGCAACCGCATACTATCGCTACGAGCGCTTCATAAACAAAAATCGTTTAGCAACATTAATATTAATAAGCGTATGTAGCGCATACTTTTAATATCACTTGCCGCATACTATCGCTACGAGCGCTTCATATACAAAAATCGTTTAGCAACATTAATAATAATAAGCGTATGTAGCGCATACTTTTAATATCACTTTTGCCGCTTCATAGAGCATTTATAGTGGCATACAAATTACATACATCGTAGTACAATCGCACACACAACGCTAACAGAACACAGTGTAGTATGTGACGATCAATTGGCCATTTTCATTCATTCGCTGGAATTTACATACAATTATCTATATCATATCGCGTATGTATAGTGAAGCGTGTATGACGTCTAAAGCTCTAAAGCTCTATTTGATATTTATTAGCATTTAAATTAATAACATTTATATTTTTTATACATCCAAGACTTTTAACATAACAAACACTTCTTTCTTTGTCAATACATTTCAATTTCATTTTGAATTATTACTTTTGTTTTTGTATGACCGACATACTCCAAAAACAGTATCTTGCCTTACGCGAGATTACTAGATTTTCAGGGCTGCTCAGTTGGTTTTCTACGTAAATTCAAATGGTAGTCCCAGTTGGTTAGGACTGATGTCAGCCTCTAGGTGACGTCATCAATCTATTACAAATATTTTTTTTGTCTGTAAAGCTTGCACAAGGACAGAATGTACATGCCGAAGAAGCTAAGTACTAAACAATTGGATTCGATACGCGAATGGGGGTATGTCGCCCTGATCTATGTAACGTATGTTTATGTATGTATGTATGTGTATCCGATACGACCGACGTTGGCTCCGACATTGTTTTTCACGAAAATGAAACACGCTGTACATAATGATAAAAGCGCTAACAATTGACCGCGCGACTGTACTTCGCATTCTTTGCAATTGACTCAAATAGACCTACATATGTATGTGTGAACATTATTATCAAAAAATGTTATGTTTGACCTATGCGGCTGTCAAGGTCGGGTCGCATTGCACCAAGTAATAAATAGTAAGTGTGTGTGTGTGTATGTTGGCGCCAACGTCACGTCACGGCCCCATCCACAGCATGGTCCCATAAGGGTGCGTTTCGACCAGGGATGTGCGAGGATGCGTAGCAAGGAATTTGTTTGTTAGTAACCAGTAGAATTCTTTCATTTACCCCCAGCCTCGCTCAGTACAGCTTCTGTGGAGACGGCTTAGCGGAACGAGGTTCCTCTCCTATTGGTTCTCAACAAACACATCCATCGCTACGCATCCTCGCACATCCCCGGTGGAAACGCACGCTAATCGTGCAATAGAGCTTCCATTAAAATCGACACAAGTATTAGAATTCATAAAACGGTAGACCCATCCAGTAGACGCTAGTGTCGCGTAGAAATCAAGTTTTCCCACATCGAGGCATGATATCCGTACGAGTAGGTATGGGCTTAGAGAATAACGTGACATTCTTAGGAGTTGCGTTTTGTTGCTTTCTGTACGGCTCTGCTCGTTTTGTGTCGGCACGGCGACTTCTCTTTACCGTTTTCATGTTTGTATGTATGTACATATATATATAAATGTCTTATTGTATTGTATTTTAGTTGGGGTCCACCAAGACTTCATCTAGAATAAATAATAATAGTAAGCACGTAACTCCGTTATAACTTACTGGAACTCAGTGGTACTGATTATGGGTTGACAAAAAATTTGTTATTATTCAACATAAATTCGAAAATGGAACGTTGTAGTTTGAACCAGAAATAGGAACAGTCGGAATTGACGCGACCGTTGCGTTAGTCTTTTGTTCGTAGTATGAATGGATCCTGTTCGAAATTTGAATTCTTTTTCGAATTAATTCTACCCACATAGCCGTGTCGTTCTAGATTCGCTTATTAATTCTGTTTCGTAAAGCTTTGAACGGCACGAGGCTTGAGAGTGAAATTCGCAATTTCTGTTCCTGTTTCGGACTTTCGGACGACCTAAAAGTGTAATGCCCTAACCGCAATTAGGTTATCTAAAAATTAAGGCGTCTACTCTAGGCAAGCATGCTGCAACGTAGGTCGTGACGTCACAGTCGATTGAGCGAAATTGTGGCGAGGAGACGAATAGCTTGCGGATATCGTTAGAGATACGTTTTGACCGGCCTCATGGTCGAGCGGTTAGAGACCCTGACCGCAAAACCGGAGATAGTGGGTTCGAATCCCACTCGGAACAAACGTTTGTGTGACGAGCACATTTGTTTGTTCTATGTCTGGGCGTAAGAAAAATGTCTATATAGTACTACTAGTGGTAGTTTACTTAGAGATGTTATAAAGTATATAATATTTTCCGAGGTGTGTGAAGTTTACCGATCCGCACTCGGCCCGCGTGGTGGACCGCGTGGTGACCACGCGTTGCCGTGGTTATAATGTTAAATCATATATATGTCAAAATCCCGTACCATGATGTTTGTCCGACTATGTGGTGTCCTATAAGAAAAGATTGATTTTGCAAAAAAAAATGAGATCATCAATTGAATTGATTGAATTGAAAAAGATTATCAATTGAGATTAAAACTATCCTATCGCTTAAGTTGGACCAAACAATTGATATCTACAAAATCTCATCAAAATCGGCTCGGTGGTTTCGGAGATTAGCGCAAACGAACATCGTGACATGGGATTTTTATATATACAAGGATTTCGTATGTATAAATGTACGTTTATCAGCTGTCCGGTCACCATAACACAGGCACTGGATTGCCTAATTTGGGATCGGATAGCCGGGTGTGGACTAGTCCCCAACTATTTATTTATTTAGTGATGAATGTAAACGAAGCACGGCAGGTTTGTGAGGACAGCGATATTCGGCACTCGCTACTTTCCGCCTACCCCGTCAGGGACCCGGCGTGACGATATGTCGCTGCTTTTCATGAATACTCGCACAAATCAAAATTTAGAAAATACCAGTTTATAACACAAATAAATCCTAAATATTCCCTATTTCATACTCAGTAAGACTCACATTCATAACGGCAAAACCGGCACAATGGCGCGCAAAAATGTCGTCTTGTGATTGGTTATTCTCTACAATATTAATTTATTGTTTAATTTTCAAATGGCTGCTACCCTGTAAAATGTGGATTTTGTATTGTGCGAGTATTCATGAAAAGCAGCGAATCGTTGGATTCAATCGAGCACGTGGCGAAATTGGAATGCCCACGGTACAGGGAGTTCGAGGTGCCGTCGCGCCACTTCCCGGGCCAGACGCACGTGTGGCGCGTGGCCGGGTGGCTGCAGCGCGGGCGGGCGCGCGCGCGCGACGACCTCTACCGGCACGTGGCGCGCGCGGTCGCGCTGCTCGTGGTGGTGGCGCGGGATCGCCTGCTGCGCGACGAGCCGCTCTCCGTTATAGCCGGCGTGAAGTCGCTGCTGCGAGGACTGCGCAGGTGGGTGCGACTGTGTTGGTACCGGTGTTGCGTCTTTTTATTGGAATAGAAAGAAAGAAAGAAAAAGTTTAATAGTAATAATAATAACTATCACAAAGGCAAACTTTATACCAAAAAAAAGGTATTTTCTTTTCGTTTTCGCTCATAATTGATCGAAAAATCATAAAATAAACTTTAGGACAAAGAACAACAATTTTTTTCTACAGTTATTTTAACGGAAACAAAAACATTTATTTGCACAAATATGGGTACATTTATGGTGTTACAGAACTATCAGACCAATCCATGTTTTGCCTTTTACGGCTTACATATTATGGTTTTTTTTACCATTTCAAGCCTAAGCACAGTTGATCGGTCTGCAAGCGTTTACTGGTCTTTGGAAATTTTTTTCTTCGCGAACGAAACTGCGGACAAAGGCTGGTTAATAAGTAAATCCGTCGTGAACTGTTGTAATAAAAGTCGCCCTTGTGTGTGAGCGGAATTAATTCGCCTTACGAAACTGGCCCCGGGAGCGGGGTGGGGCGGGACGGGACGGGGGATCGCTAGATCGGTTTTAGGCCCATTTCACCCGGTCAATATCGTAAAGATATGCGTGACTGTTATTCGACCCTTTTTATCGGTCCACTGCTAGACCGGGTCTCCTCTAACAGTGAAAGGGATTTAGGCCATAGTCCACCACGCTGGCCGAGTGCGGATCGGTACACCTCACACACCACAGAAAATACATACTTTATAACATCACTGAGGTGTACAAGGTTTCCTCGCGATGGTTTCCTTCACCGTTATAGCGAGTGATGATTACATTTTAGTTATAAAACGCATGTAACAAGTCGGTGGTGCGTGCCGGGATCGAACCGAGACCTCCCGAGGGGAGGCTGAATTTCAAACCACTAGCTTTTCAATCTCTGCTTCAACTGTTGCACGTTACTATTTATTACCATTCGCCCCTACAATTGCACCATGAGTGTCCCGGACACGACTCTCCTCTCATGGTCAGAAGCAACAGTTTATAAGGTTGGCTGACTTAGCGTGGTTGTAAAGAGCGAATTATGTTTTCCAGATTGCTGGATCTCGCTATCGGCATGCCCTCGCTGGAGGCGCGTGACCTCGACAAGAAGATACGTGAGGAACGTTCCAGATATCTGGTCGCCGAGCTGATATGCAAGGTGAGTGCCTATGCTACACGAAGATATAAAAAACAATGGGTTGCACTCCGGGAGTGTCGGCAGAAGTGAAAAATGAAGAGCTTAAAGGAAATACATAACATACTCCATTTATTAGATAACATTGGTTGCCAAGGCAACCATCAAACGCGTAGATACAGCATATGTCACGTGTCCTTACGCGAATGTAACATTTTTAACCCATCACAATAAGTGCACAACGCCGCTAAGAAGTTTTCACTTCAAAAAACTTTATTCGCAGTGGCCTTTACGACGGCAGATAATAAAAATAATAAATAAAACCAACACAATAAAAACAAACGAGCCGTTTCACATAATATTCGCAGCCGGAAAACCAGGAGGACATCGCGGCGCTGGCGGCGTGGGTGACGCGCGCGATGCGCCGCGCCGCCGCCGAGAAGACGGACGCGCGCGAGCTGCCGCGCACCGCGCCGCGCGTGCCCTGCCTCTACACCACGCCGCAGCGGACCTCGGTACTCTCGCTCTCTCGCTCACTCGCTCACTTGTTCAACCTCGGTACTCTCACTCGCTCACTTGTTAAACCTCTGTACCACATTCACTCATTTGTTAAACTTCTGCACCACATTCACTCATTTACAATGTTGTTATTTTGGTTAAATAAAAGTTTTCTTTCTCTCTTTCTCGACGCCGCGTGCCAGGTGGACCTCCGTCTGTACAAGCGCGACGTGCTCCGGCGCGCGGCGGCGACGCTGCAGGCGATCCTTGAGCGCGAGTCGCGCGGCTGGTTCCTGCACTTCCGCGAGCGGCGCGCCGCCCACCTCGCCAGCCAGAAGATGCCGCTCAAGGACATTGAGGAGGTAGCGACGCTGTATTGTCCTTGTTTGTACACACGCGGTGTTTCTGCAAGAGAGAAGAAGGCTTCCGGGGTAGCGGGCGGTGAACGGTGCGCGACCGTTGTAAACACAAAATGGTGTTGGAATTTTCTCGAAAATAGTCCAATGAAGCGTTGCTCGGGTGCGTTCTTTATGACCATCGGGGGGGGGGGGGGGGGGGCGGGCGGGCAAAAACCCCCACAAAC
>DWGJ01005355.1:0-10491 GCA_018246895.1 Aspitha aspitha aspitha
CCGCGCCGCGCGCTCCGCCGCCCGCGCCGCGCGCCTCCAGCCCGCCGCGCCCGCGCCCACCGCCAGGAGCGGCGCGCGTGCGCGACACGACGCCCAGCAGATGCTAAACCTGCCAAAGAACACGCCGTTTACATATTCCTATTTTTACAATACAAACTTTACAGGTAAAACTTTCTGTTCTGTTCTTCATTACGCGCCAACGAAAACTTTTTCATGTATGTCGTCAGTATCAGTTTTTCTACTTCATTTTATAAACAATTTCCTATTAGTAATAGTAATCCCCATATGTATTGAGAAATCAGGGCAAATGCCTCTTTTGATTATTAGAAAATCGTCACCTAAATGTTCGTTGGATTTATTTATACAGTACTCCATAAGATATATATTTAAACGACAATATAAATTAACTGGGCACAAATTTGGACAGAGACATATCAATTCCAGACTTCATTTGAATTGGTTATTCAAAGGCTCTCTGCGGAGAATTCATTATTTTATTGGACCTTGTATCATCACTTAGGCACCAAGCAAAAACTGTATTTGGTGAACAAAATCACCAGTTGCATTAAAGAAATCCTGTCTCTGAATGTAACTCTCTGTTTAACTTAAAGAAAGAAAGTATGAAATCTTTTATTCGCGATCTTTGTTTGCCCCAACATGAAACATAAAAACAGATCCAAAGTAATAAAAAACAAAGAAATTAAAAATACAAATGGGCAATTATACAAATAATTGAAAATTAAATATAACTGATGTGTATAGTGCATCCGCAATCCAGAGAGTATTATGTTATTATCGAAAGAAATAAACGGATTAGGATTTAAGTTTAAACATCTGTGTCATATAGATCGAATCTGAATCATCTAGATATCGCAACCAGACTCATACTTGAAACCATCTGAATACATACACACCTATCAATAATTTCATGCATTTCCCGAAGCAAATCTGCGAGGTCACGCGGCGGCACCAGCGGCACGCCCGCCGCCACCGCCGCGCGCAGGTCCGCGCCGTACAGCGGCAGGCGCCAGCAGCGCCGCTCGTTGGCCGCCGCCAGCCGCCGCAGACACGCGCGCCGCCGCGCCTCGAGCCGCGCCGCGGCCGCGCTGGCCGTTCGGGCTTGCACGGCCGCATGAGGCGCGGCGGCGGCGGGGCGCGCGCGCGGCTCGGGCGCGGCGGCGGGCGGCGGCGGCGTAGCGGGCGGCGTGCGCGGCACGAGGCGCAGGTGCAAGCGCAACGCGGCCGGCGGCGGCCGCGGCGGCTCGGGCCGGCCGGCGGCTGGCAGCTCTTCTACGAGACGGCGCGGCGGCGCCAGGTGGCGGGCACGGTGCGCGGCGAAGGCGCCGGCGCCGGCCACCTCGAGCGAGGCGAGGTCTCCGCCGAGGCGCGCGGCGAGGCGCTCGACGTCGGCGCGGCCGCTCGCGAGCGCGAGAGCGGGAACCGCGAATTGCAACGCGGGCAATTGCAACGGCGAGGAGACGGGTCGCGGCTCAAACAAATCTGGATGATTGCACACCTTTCGCAACTGCATCAACACGTTAATCACGTTCAAGAGGTTTCCTGAAGCGAGACTCTCCTTTGTCCTAGAAAACAATATTTGTTTTACATTAATGACAATTATTATTCAAATTTGATTCTTTATGCTGACTGAATTGATCCATATGTGTAACAATTTCAAGTCATATATGATTGTTGTGCATTGATTATGAAAAGATGTGCTGCTACCCACCTACACTTTATGAAGTGAGCTTATTGGTGTTATTCCATATTCGTTACAAAAGTAAAGCCTGTGAGTTGTTTTTGCATAGTGGTCAAAGTATTCTCCGTTATTCCAACAGGTAACAAGCAACTTATTTGAAGAGTGCCTATTACATATAAATCGCGTTAAATGCAGTACAAGGTCGTCACCGAGGCGTTCGGTGCGCTTGTACTCTCTTGTAAACAGACTGCAACACAAGTTTGGACGCTGAAGGTAATATGTGATCTGCTTTTGTTAAATATGTAAAAACAAGGGCGATGGAGATATTTGCATTAATTTCGGTTCACAGTAGAAAATTAAAATGAGTTTAGTTACTATAAAATATTTAGTTTTGCAACTGTGAATTAAATAAATTTAGTGAAAAATGAATAATACAAACTTGGCACGGGCCATGAAGTCATCGTAAAGAAAACGCTGCCGCTTGGCGAGCCGGCAGAGCAGGACGTGCTCGTATTTGCGGGGCATCTGGCGCTCCACGTCGGCCTTGAGCCGGCGCAGCAGGAAGGGGCGCAGCACCTCGTGCAGGCGCCGCACCAGCGCCTCGCTGTAGCGCGTGCAGCCCTCGGCGATGCCCGCCACGGGCGCGAACCACTCGCGGAACTCCGAGTGCGAGGCGAACACGTCGGGCATCAGGAAGTGCATCAGCGACCACAGCTCCAGCAGGCTGTTCTGCAGCGGCGTGCCCGTCAACAGCAGCCGTCTGCGAAACGCCACATTCACCGCCCTCGTTACTACGTTCCGCGTCCTTCACATGCGATACGGGAGCCCGAACGAATCGCCATTAGTTTCTATGCTATGCTGTTTTCTTTTGTTAAAACTGAACACTCACCTTTCCGTTTGAAAGTTTAGCAGCATCTGCCAGCGTTGTGATTTAAAGTTTTTAATATTCTGAGCTTCATCTAAAATTAAGTATTTCCACCGTTTTCTTCGAAAACTTTGATGGTCCTGCACTACCAACTTATATGAAGTTATGCACACATGAAAAGAATTCGCTTTTGTCCATCCCACTCTTTTTAGCTTTCGTTCCTTAATGGTTCCATAATAAGTGAGAATCTTGAAAGCGGGACACCACTTTTTAAATTCCATCTCCCAATTGAGCACCACCGAGGTGGGGGCCACCACCAGGTGCGGACCCCAGTCGCGATGCTCCAGGGCCAGATGCGCTAAAAGCGCAATGGTCTGAATGGTCTTGCCGAGACCCATCTCGTCCGCCAAGATGCCGTTGAGGCCGCGTGCGTACATGGTGGCGAGCCAATGAAGTCCCACGTGTTGGTACTCGCGCAACGAGTGCTTCAACAGACGCGGCACGGGCGTGCCCACCGCGGTCTCCGAGAGCGTGGTGCCCGTCGGCTGCAGCGACGCCGCCAGCGACGCGGCGGCCTCCACGCGTTGTTCCCTCGCGCCCCCGCCCGGCGTCTGACTGTCCTCGGCGGGGCCGGACTCGCTCGTATCCATGAGCGCTTCCAATTGTTCCGAAGCGGACGAGGACACGCTCGCTTCCGACTCCTCGTCGGAGTAATCGTCGCTGTCCAGTTCCGTACTGGCAGAATCGTCGGCCGGAGAGGCGGCAGACGCGGCGGACGCGTAACGTTCCACGAGCTGGTCGAGATCGAGCTCGGCGTCAATGCGCAGCGCGGCCAGCTCGGCGGCGGCGTCCTCGGGCCGCTCGCGACTCTCCTGCTCGGCGATGGTGTGTTCGTCGTCCGCGGAGTCGCCGTCGGGCCCGTAGTCGGAGGGCGGCGGCGAGTGCGCGGGCAGGTAGCCGGGCGGCAGCAGGTCGCCGAGGTCGAGGCGCGACTCGCGGCGCAGCGCCTCGAGCTCGTCGCGGTGGTCGGCGGCGTCGTGCGCGGCCTCGCGCTCGGCGGCCGCGATCGTCTCCTCGTCGTCGTCGGAGTCGCCGCGCGGCTCGAACTCGTCGTCGGAAGGCGGCGTGTCCGGAGGGTGGCGCGCGAGTTGCACGGCGGGCGCGCTCAAGTTGGCGGCCAGTTGTCTCGAGTATCGCTCCGTTTTATCCACGATGTAGCTCAGTTGTTCGTCGAGTGCCTCCTTACGTGCCCGCTCCACACGTCGTACTCTCTTCCATTCTACGAGCTGCAAAGCCAACCGACATTAATTGTCTCCTTGCTTAAAGTTTCACCTGAATAAAGATAACAAAAAATCCCAAATAAAATAATGAAATAGGAATAGGTATACCTTTTCAACATTTGACCAAAACATTCGGATTTCCTTAGCAGCAAATGCTGCAATTTTCTTTAATTGTATCTCTTGGGCTTTTTCAGCCTTTTGCGCGGCTAACGCCTTGTCTTGAAAATATTTTTGAATGGCACGAGCACACTGAAAAACATTTTATGTTAATTAATGTGATTGTGACAGGGAATATGAATTGGCATAATTAAGAACCAATTTTTTTTTATTCTGTCAAACAAACCTGACTCATTAAGATGCAGTAGCCAATTACAAGTTTTATACCATCTATTTGAGTAGACAGACGATTTTACCAATATGTGTGGAGTACTTGTTTTCCAAATGTATGCTGCAGTTACAATGTAGCCATTAGCGGGGGCTCCGTGAAAACTTACAATTATTGATTAAATATTATTAAAATTTAATAATAGCATAATGAGGGCTACCTTATTTTGGGTCTCCAGATGGCGTAATTGGCGCTGAAGATCCCAAAGTAATAATTGGTCTTGAAGTACAACATAAGTGAGCAAAAAGCTGACATGGGCTTTATGGAGATGCAAAGTAGCTTGGAGATTTTTGATAATGATAATGCCTTATGAACAATTATTATTTACTGTTGCAAATATTCATAAATCAACACTTTTATAACCAAGTAAAAAAAATCACCTTTTTAGCCGCCTGTTTCTTCCATTTGCGTTCATGTGAAAAGTCCTGAGCAAGCCAGGCCATTTCTTCAAGCAGATAGTCCCAGTGAGTCTTGGGCCGCGGGGGCTCTAGCACCCGCGGCAGTCGGCGCTCCGTCCACAAGCCCGCACGCGCCAGTTCCGCCACTCGCGCAGCCACATACGCCTCCTGCTTGGCCTTCTCTACCATCTCGTCGGCGGCCGGTGCGGTCGCGATCACGGAGGCCACGGACTGCGTCGGGGGCTGCGGCGCGGGGAGGGGCGAGGGGAGGGGCGCGCAGGGCGCGGGCGGCGGCTCCGGAGGCGGCGGCGCGGCGGGCGGCGGGCGGCGCGCCTCCAGGAAGGCGGCGAGCTGCGGCGCCGGCGGCCGCTTGCGCCACGTCGCGTAGTCCATCATGTTGCCGCCCGCCTGCAGGAAGTACAGCTCGCTCAGTTGCTCCGTGAACCTGCAACCGAGCGCGACGCTACAGCGGCGACGCGTCCACCGACGCGGTCGTGCGGCCCCGAGCCGAACGCTCGTCGTCTCACCTTTCGCGGAGGTTCTTCAACCGAAGCAACTTGTACTCGAGAATACGTTTCCGCAATACAGAAGCATCTTCGGGCACGAGCAGCTTGGGTCGCTTGCGGGGCGGCTCGTCGGCGCCGTTGAGCACGCCGCCGGCCGCCCCCGCCCCGCCACCGCTTCCACCCACGCGCTCCACACCCTGTCGAGTACGTTTTAATATATAAGACTGTTATACAGAAAATTGGTAACTATGAACGCATATAAAGCAGTGATATTGTTGAGTCTATGTTGCAACGTTAAAGTGAAATAGCCATAGAGGACCTGTCTACTATAGTAGGACTTCCGTTTAACCAGGGGTTCGTCTTCGACCTCAGGTATAACTACAGTATGTTTTTAAGAGATTTTGTATTAAATTTACCTGTAGGGTCCTTGATTAACCCTACACTCCCTTTGTATGATTTTTTTTTATTAGAACAGAGGAGCAAACGAGCACAGTGACCGCTGCCACCCATGGACATCTGTAACTGACTCCTAACAGGACTGTAGGTACTGTTAGTGTGAATTCAGTTAGTATAGATATTAATAAGAATTAATTGGTGAGTATTGTTTAGTAACAGGACTGCAGGAATGAGAATGTTAGTGATATTAGCCCAGTTAGAATGTTTTTATAGGTGCAGTTAGTAAGTGTTAGTAGTTGTCCTATCAGAAGTTGGTCACATATGCATAGCTACTCTTGAGGACTAAGATGGTCGGCTCTGGTATACAAGTGGACCGGCATCTACACCCTTCGGACCGAAACACAGTTGAAACAACTGCTTCATGGCAGAAATATTTGTGGCGGTGGTACTCCTCCAGGCGAACCGTATATACAAGTTCTACCACCTACAAATGTGGTAATTGAATTGAATGAAATATATTGGATTAACCAAAATATATTTGTTTCCTGACTAATTATGCCATTTCCGGCCCTCTATCACACATACAGGCATGAAGTATTGGTATGTGCGTGTAAACATTTGGTTTTATCTATTGTTTTTAATTTATTTCTTTATTTTTGCATGATACGATTTTTTTTCATTTGTTTGTTTCTTTTTCCTGTTTTTGTATTTTGTTGTTTGTCATGGAGGGGATGAAGGAAAATAAATTCATTCTTTCTTTCTAATTATGATTGATGACTGATCTGCGAGCATCGCCATCGCCTCACAGCTACCGGACGTACTTACTTGAATAACATACATTAAGAGCTAATACCACAAGTCAACATGTGAATTGCTTCCTACTATACCTTTAACTGCAACATGCATTTTTATACTCTACATATTATTAATTAAATTTTGTGTTAATAACAGATTTGTATAGTTGCTATGTTGAAATTAAAGAAACTCATTCATAATCATATATATCTTAATAGATTATATTTCCAGTTGCAGGATACTAAATAGTGAAACCATATATCAAGAAATTTGGTTTTACCAACACTAATGTAATCTAGCTAATGCCATTCTCTACTAGTGGAACAGATGGGCAAGTAACTTTGTCTGTCTGTCTGTTACACTTTCACTTCTGAACCATGGAACTAATTAACAGTAACACAGGATGAAAGTTTCTATGGAAGGTAATTGTTATTGAAAATAAAAACATGAACCTTTTTATTGAGGTAGTTCATGTAAAAAAAATTAAAAAATGGCACTGATATAGGAGATGAAAATCTATACTAATATATAAAGCTGAACAGTTTGTTGGTCAAACTCTTCAGCTTTATAATAATAATAATAATTTATTTATTTCAAGAACATTCTCATATTAATGTTAGTATATCTTAGCCTATGTTAGTATTACATTTTTCCAGATTATTCATATTATTATATATATTATTATATATTATCATATATTAGTATAGATTTTCATCTCCTATATCAGTGCCATTTTTTAATGATTGATTCGAATTTTCAAATTACTTTTGTGTTGGATAGTCCATCTATCGAGGGAGGCTATAGGCTATATAACATCACACTATGACTAATAGGAGTGGAGCAGAAATGATAAATGATGCAGAAGCGGGAAATATTTCTGTTTTGAGAGCTTTCCTTACGTTCGCTGCATAAACCAGCAGAGATACATTAATGTAATGTTTTAAGAAGTGTACATCTATAAAAATACTACAGAAAAGTCTGTGACAGCATATATCTGTCTTTTTCTTCTGTTCAGTATTAATCCATATCTAAATAAATGTTATTTGTTATTAGTTAGCTTCGCACTTTAATATAGATCAAAATTGTCTTATTCACTATATGAATCGGACAAATACTTTAGAAGATATTATAGATTTCAAAAACCAAAAAAATATTATCTCTGAGGGCCAGCAGACTTTTAATGACATGTGGGACCGGCATCCGCATGGCACCCCTTCTCTCTGTTTGTCTGGGCTAATCTCCGGAACGGCTAAACCGATTTTGATGAGACTTGAATGAATCGGCTTATGATTAAATTTATTTCATTCGGCCTTGTTGGTGCCGGGATTGATCAAATTATTAGCAAGTGTAGCATTACATACAAAATATTTGTGAATATTTCTATAACATTCATGTTAGTTACATTCAACATTTAGAAGCCAAGGAAACATCTATTGAAACAAGGATAGATGTCATCAACTACTAATAGCCCATGGTGCTCCTGACTACATAGATCTCACGCACACATTCTCCCAGCAGACAGATGCCAATATACATATACATCCCCTTTTTTTTAATATTACATTGAAAAGACTATACCATTGTGAATGTATTATAGAAGAGGTAATGCCAATTAGTAGACTTCCCTACAACCTCTACAAAACAATATTGCCTAACACAATGATGTATCAATTCAATTATAGTTCAAGCGTTATTATTGAAAGATAATTACAATAGCAATAGTCAATGTATATGAACTTTTTGTCAAGGTAAATTATGATGTTTTAATACCAGCAAGAAAAATTATTATATTGAAAACAAATACATCTACCAAAATCGTTGCAACATTTCATTGAAGTAACCAAATTCAAAGCCATACTACAATTACTATTATGAAAGGCGGTATCAAATATAACCTATCATTCAGATCTGAACCCACCGACTGAACATTCAATTTATCGCAATCATAGCATAGCATTATTAGTAATTTTCCACGATACGTGGCGCTATCGGGGCTGGAAGACGCATGGGTACCTACCATGAGTGGCAGTGTTCCACCGGCTGCCGACGACGACGCGGGATCATCGCGCCCGCTCATACTGTGACATCGCGAGACAATGATCTCTATTCAATTCCGTTATCACTTACAATTAAACATATACACTAAGGCACTGCACTCCTCTGTACTGCAAACACTGGACGCCAAGCCACTTGTTTTGATATATTATTTTATAAACACTATTTTGAGCGTAACTGTTATAAACTAAATACAGACTTTCCATTGATTTGAATCGAACTAGGCGTCCGAGGAAAATCCCTTGGAACAATATGTTCAGCGATACTATTAACTTTCATGAGTCCGTCAATAACACATCTAATTGACAATTTCAGTTTTGAGGCGGCCATATTGGATAAGGGAATTGATTCAATTGATGTTCCATTCACACTGGTAGGTGGGATGTATACCAATCGTTAATATTCAGACTAATGACAAGTCATCGTAACTACATATTCAAACTATAGCATTATCAAACTTCGCTAAATATTATAAACGCAATATTTCATGACAAAAATCATAAAATCCCACATTACAAAAAATGAAGATTTGTAATGTTGCTAGCTCTGAGCTCTGTTAGCAATCCACCACGATCCACCTTAACCCTTAGCAAATAAAAGTATTCGCTAAGTATGAATATATTTAAATGTTATAGCGAATCATGCATTATTCCATGTTTATTATTTTAATGATATTCTTATTTCATGGTTGAAAATATATGAAAAATCTCTTTGTAGTGTCCGACACTTTGTAGGCAATAATTTTTATTAACTTTTTCTGTCCACAGTTAAATAGATTGTTATATGTACTTTATATCTTATAAAAAAAAATTGTTTTCTCGTAAAACCAATACATGTCAAAATGCTAAAGAACTAAGGGATTCATATTTCATTTGCGTTTTTTAGTTGCGTTGATAAAATGAAGGTTTGGAAACAAATGAACGCTAGGACCATAAATATGGCTTGTTCATAGGGGTTGCATATTGGTATATGTATGAAAAGATGTTGAACCTTAATTGCGGTAAAAATATACGTTACACGCGTAATGTGTATAAATTTCCCTTTTGTGCACAAAATTGTATTTATTTACATTTTTTTTATGTTATTTACATAACATTTATCACAGATTTTAAAAATGAAATATTTTTCTTAAAATCTATTCATTAGGAAGTATTTTTTTTAATTCTGTTCTGTTCATTCGTCTTTAAATCAAAAATTAATTTGGAATAGTTAACAAAAAGGATCTATGCTGTCTAGTCTAATGTACAATATACTTTTAAACACATATGAAGTACAGTTACAATGAATATTGTGACCATTATAATATTGTGATTTAACTTAGTACTATTCTTTTACCAATATAGTTAACTCTTAATTAAAATGTGAAAATAAAAAGTTTAAGGAGAATAAAAAAATCCGAAGCCATTAAATAACAACAAGTAAAACTAACGGGCTCTGACAGATTGTTGACTTTGACGTATCTTCTAAATTCATTTTCATTTTACTGGAGAGAATAAAGTGTACAAGTACTTTTAGTTGTAATAATACAATATATAATATTGTCAAAACGGGATAAATAGTTTGATATTTTTTCTTTTTCGGTCTGTTGTACGACTCTTACTTTCCAACAGTAAATTGTGAAATATTGCTTTTTTCAGTTGTATTATTCGATACGTTACAAACTGAAAAAATTGATAAGAGATGTGTTGGCACAGAGGAACGACCACTTTCTGTGTGTAAAGCTCTTTAATGTAGGTAAGTGTTGTGGTTTCACTGATAGCCGAAACTACTATTCAATCACAAATGTACATTAAAATGTTAACACAGATTTTTGATGTGTGCGAGTAGTTTTTGCGGCCGGTATTGTATTTTTGTATTGGCGTTTTTTCCGCTTATATCGTTGATTGTTCTAACATGATGCATTCTTGAGTTTTATAATATTTATTAGGTTAAATTGAAAATTGTTGTCACATAGTGAGACATTCTTAGTTTTTAACACATTGTTGTGTAATTAACATGAGTGAAACGGTGGGGCACAGCTAGTTGTTTATTTTTATTTTTTTATTTTATTTTATTATAAAAGTTACACCGACAGGGTTACACTATCATTGCCACAATTAAAATACAATGCAC
>DWGJ01005356.1:0-10490 GCA_018246895.1 Aspitha aspitha aspitha
ATTCATTGTTTTTAATATGTATTCTGCTATTCGGGGCGAAGAGGAATCCAACGAATCAAAAATCATGAAAATTGGTATAGCAGATCTCGAGTTATAAGTGTTGTAACAAACCCGACTTTCTTTTATATATATAGATATAGTGCACACTAAGTTTGCCTCAAACTGTTTAACACTTCTTTTACAGGTATGCTGGAAGAGATTCCTATATAGAATGAGCTTTTCTACTCTTTTGTTCGTGTTCTTTTATCTATAATCTGTGTGTGTGTGTACATACATAAATAAATAAAAAAATAGAAGGCAGCATAGACAATTTCACGGCAAACACTTTATGAGCAACAGAATAATTTTAAAGGCTTTATCGAATTATTCCATTGTTTCGCAAACTGTACCCATTAAAACATAAGCGTTTATACAACGTTAATTTATACGTAACTAGATACGTTTGTTGGAAAACGTTACAATGGTCTATTCGAAGAAGTCTAGAATTTAGTTCTTACGACGAAGAAAATGGATTTTCAGCTTATCCCTAGTTCCGGGATGTACTGTACCGCTTAATTTCCATTCAATTCTTTGTTCACTTTAAACAATTTCACTTAGAATGTTTTATTATTGTTCTGATAGCAATTTTGTTTTTTGTCCCCTTTAATAATTTTTGTGATTTTGTTTTAATAAAATAAATGCAAGCAAATACTATGGAATCAATCGCGAATCAAACTCCCTTCCAATCACAATCCCGCATATCATGCATCATGTATGAAATCGCAGTGGATATGTTTCAAGTGAGTGCGGTTTGTTTTGATAAGGACCCTAACGACCCTTTGAAATCTCGCCTACATTTACAAATGTAATGTAAAAAGGTTGTTTCTCATTATATTTTCCCAGAAAGGGACAAGTTTGTAAGTTTTTGCTTAAACTTCCTTATTTTTGTCGTGCAGTTGATAATTGGTTAACATCATTAGCATATAACAGTGAACTGAGATCTGTATTTAATTTTCAGAAGTATTAAAAGTCTAATGTTATTGAAACTATTAATAAACGCGGCTAAAATAATAAATTTTTAGGTATTCCGCAAAAGATTGATAAGGAAACCTGTCATTCAGTAAATATAAATCGATGACGGAGATAAAGAAAAAACACAAGAGACCATTTTTCAAATCGCCTCCCTTACACACATCAATCCATCAACGTAACTCTCATGTACTGAAATGTTCTAGAAGCCCGACTAAATTGGATACATTGACGGAACCCAGCTCTTATTGTCAGGTCGCTGTTAAAAAAACCGGTGTAATCTCGCGAAAGCGCGCACAAAAACCGGGTGCTCCTGTTTTTATAAGTGATTGATTGGTCTCACTTACTGAGACACAATTAAGATGACCCGACAAATTGGATCATCTATCTAGATTGTTGCGACAAGGTCGGCACCACGATTGGGAATCAAATTGATTGGATTCCGATTGTCTCTTGCCGACCAATCCACCTACCGAACCAATATGCCTTAACAACGTGTGTTAAGCACGTTAAGGTGCCTGTTCCAGTGATTACGATAAACGATAATAACTATTATCTGATGCGCCTCGTTGGCGATAGTGCTTGTGATATAAATATTTTTAGCTATCCACCTTTCTGGTTTTAACAGGTTTATTAGTGATTTTTGCTTAGTTATTAATAATCATAATAGAACCTCACTGGAAGGTACTCGAAAGTTAGTTTAATCATGAATTATAGACACAACGTTACTATACAATGTAATATACGGTGTGTTTAAAGCATAAATTTCTGCTTATCACCTGCCTGATTATCACAGCACTACCTGGTTTGAAAACAGACGATTGTGCGTGAGATTTCTCAAGATGTTATTACTATTGTTAATAGGTTAATTCATCAGGATTAAAACATATTGTTATCGCTAATCGTTGATGTTCTCGCGTTATTGACATAACATTAATCTAACCCTCTTAGAGTGCGTTTCCACCAGGGATGAGCGAGGATGCGTAGCCAGGGATGTGTTTATTAAGAACCAATATTCTAACGAATAAAAGACTAAAAAGTGCAAACGGAGGTTTAGATGAAATAGCTCATATAATCACAAATATAGTACATCAATATTGAGTAAAAAATCGGTATGATATCAACTTTGCATGACAATCACAATCTGACAGAGAATTTAATCTTTCTTTTTTCTAACAATATCTATAATAATAAGGAGCCCATTACTTTATTCTCTAATAATAATTTTCTGCATACGTTCCCGCTGAAACTTTCTTCCCTAACAACGTTTTGTTTTGGGGTTGATTTTGAAAAAGTTTTCCGTTCAGCCTTCGTTTTTGCCAACGTTCAGTTCAACTTCATACCGAAATTTCACAAAATCGATTCATCGGTGTTACCCTGACTTCGAATCGCCCAGCAATTGTTCAGTTTTCCGGGATTAAAACTCTAAGCCTCATGTCACTCGTCCATAAACTATGTCTATGCATAAAAAATCGTCTCGTTCCTAGTTTTTGCGTGATAAAAGTACAAAGTTCAAAACTATTGATTATCCTTGAACAGTATTGACAGGGATTTACAGTTAAAGACTTTTAGTAATGCTATAAAGCAGGAAATTTATTGTATTTAGTCTTATAAATATAGCACTTTTCAGACTAGTTTATCACACTGGTCGACTGACAAACTTGAACACCTCAGAAATATTTTTTATTTTATAACATTCTTAGGTAATATGTACGGTTTAAATTGTCATTTATAAAATTGATATAACTGACGGGTACAAGATGCGTGCCGCAATTTGAAGCCAAATCACCAAGTTACATATAATATGCTGCTATTCTATTACTACTATGTAAATTATTGTTAGCAATTTCGTTAAAGAACTTTTAATTCCACGTTGTGCTAAGTGTTTTGAGCGAAGTGAAAAAAATATAAAATGTAAAGTTGGCTTAAATATCGCGTATAATGTAAGTATTAACAAGTTTTAATTAAAAATGTCATCTCCCGGTTTCGTGCGCTGCTAATGGAATTTTTAAATACTTCGCCTCGGGCGTTGCAAAATTATTGAGTATTTTTTTCATACGTTAAACTCGTGCAGTAGTAGCCTTATTTTCTGTTTCTAGTCATTTTCGACGTCCAGTGTTAAACACGGACCACCTGTCATAATGTGAAGGTTTAAGCCGGCGTCCACGACTCTGGCCTAGTGAGGATTAGAACCCGTCACAGAGTTTACAGAACATTGTGGAGAAATCAAAGAAATGCAGGTTTACCTCATAATATATTCTGTAAGTCGGATGCCTAAGTTCGAACCGGACTACCGTATAGAGCATACAAACCACTAAGCATCCAATCTAAATGGGATGTTAATATAGGATTAACAGTCTTCCAACAATGGCCTACATTCTCAAGTATATCTAAAGATCTCCCCGGACACAGCTCCCTGAGAACCAAGTTGGAATGTACTATTGAATACTTTATTGTTCCAGTAAGTGGAACACAATAGTACCTACTCTTGTTGGTCCTGCAGGAATCGATCTCCGCATCAAACTTTAAAACTAATGTTCGGTTTACGGGAATATATGTATAATATGTAGGATTGAGTCTGAAATTATTAAGGCACTCTTTATTTTATACTTCCTTTACTTCAAAATTATTCTCTTCACACAAATCCGTCTTGCCGTCTTATATGCGTCTTATATTTTTTTCCTGACAACTGTCACACCTCTTCATAGCCAATTATCATAGATAATTATTCACTTCAAGTTTTTTTTTAATACTAACGCTAACAATCTAACATCCTACTATGTATTTCAGTTGATATATTTTTTATTCAACGCTAGTGTCCTATAAGAGCAAACAAACACTAAGAACTTTCTTCAGGAATTGTTTTCGCCCATCCGCTTTACTCAAATTGTTTCCACAATCGTCTATTAGAAGTATTCGTAACCTTGCCCTCGCGTCTAGTGCGTCTGCGATTTGAATTCTTTATTGAATTCCTCAAATATGGGGATATTTTTTGTAATTCATAAAGACAACATACAGTCCTAGCCAGATACGTGACTCGAATGACCAAGCCAAGGGTCATGGGAACGCTTAGTGTAGCGCGGAATGGACGTTGTGAGTCTAATCACCTTACGATGTTGATTGGTTCCACGAACTACGAATACTGGTATATACCTGGCAAAGGAATAATTATGTCTATAATAAAATCGAAGAACTACATAATCTATCTATAGCTATACATAAAATAACACTGTAGAAAAGTTCATTTCTGTACATTGAATAAAAACTAAGAAATACCCGTAGGGGTTTTTATACAAGTTAATTTTCGTCTGTCTATCTGTTATCCGGCTTCTACTCACGACTGGTCGGATTTTGATGAAACTTCAACAAATATTACATTCAAATTTTTGTATGGTACGAAGTTCGCCGGGGCAACTTGGTATTAATATATATGTATGTATATTTGAAATATATCTGCGTAAATAATCCCGTTTGCTTTCATATTTATCAACACGAGCGAAAATGTTTTCAAGCTGAGAAAAATAATGATGCACGTAACGTTTGTTGTGCATCAGCAATGCGTGCTTTGGAATATTTTAAACGACTTTCCGATGGAAATATGCAAGGGTAGTAACGCTTTCGACTGATATCAGTAAACCCTTGTCAATTTTGAGATCCATCGAGCCTATTAGGTGGACTGGGTCTGTGTTTATTCACAAACATTGTGGATATAGCTCAGGGCGTGCCAAAGTGCATCATTGCTTAACTGTCAATCGCTGCAAACTCCATTCCAACGCGACTCTACGGACCCATAATGGGATTAAGATGGATTACTCTATCCTTCGAACTCTCCCTTTGGATGCGGTGATATTGATTTTGCAGAGCGCCAATGTAAAATGTGTTACCACTTTCTGCGATACCAAGAACATAAATACATTAAACCACGCCCTGCAATAAAAATGCGTGAACATTAATTAGTAAGAGTTTAATCCGCTATGTGCACATCAGAATTAATGTGTTCACACACTGTAACACAACCGTGTTTAAAGTAATCCTCGCAAATGCGGAAAATTTCACATATTTTTACAACTAGCGGCCTGCCCCGGCTTCGCATGGGCATAAAACAGTAT
The DNA here is from genome assembly GCA_018246895.1 of Aspitha aspitha aspitha. NCBI lineage: Eukaryota > Metazoa > Arthropoda > Insecta > Lepidoptera > Hesperiidae > Aspitha > Aspitha aspitha. The sequence continues at coordinate 5,118 of DWGJ01005356.1, forward strand.
TTCTCCACTATTTATGAATAGGAGTTTAAACAATGGAGTAACTTCTCCCGTTTTCCCAACATTTCTCTTCACTGCTTTGCTCCTATTGATTGTAGCGTGATGAAAAGTATACTATAACCAGCTCGGGAGAATTAAAAATAATTGTACCAAGTTTCGTTAAAATCTGTCGAGTAGTTTTTGTTTCTATAACGGTTACACAGAGAGACAGAATTGACCTCTCTACTAATATTAATATTGGTTAGTACTTGGTAACAGGGTTTAAAATATTTTCCAATAAAGAATACAATCGACAACGGCGGAAAAAATACAATTGTATGTAATAATATTAAAATTAAGCTTCAAGAATGTATATATGTTGAGTTTTTGTTGTTTTGTTGTTCAATTGAAGCATTTCATTGCGAGATAAAACCCGTATCTCGTAGAAGTACCTAGTAGAAGAATAAAGGTTTGGAAAACAAATAGGCCGTTAATACAACATATTTACAGCAATGTTACAACATTCTCGTATATATATCGTCCACACAATTACTAATCCAGATTAGCGTTCAAGGTACAAAGGAAATATTAAGACGGTACTTCAAACGGTTGCCAAAAGGCGAATATAATAAAGAAAAATATTTTTGTAATACAATGTCATAATCTCACAAGGATTCGTTTAATTGAAATATTTGGGCGGCGGGCTCTGATGGAGATTGGGATGCTCCATGCGAAATTTAATCGCAAAATAATTTATACTGGCTTTCGAATGCGACTTTTCTCGCGTACAAATTAAATTTGTGATAGCTAATAAATACATTATTTCCTTTATTGACTAACAGCGTGATTCGAAAATTTTAGGTGTCTGACTTCCAAACTGTCGAATAGTCGTCTATTTTTCGGCTTCTTGGGTCCGATTTAAACGGATTTCAAAAATTCGTTATTTGCCTCTCTTTCTAGCAAATTGTTTACTAATAAATTAGTTCAGCGGCTTAACGCGTAAGACAGAGATGGATTAACTGTCGCCTTTTTATGTACCAGTACCTACATATTACATGTAGAATATGCTTTTAATACACACAGTTCAACATAGTCCTCCCACGCTAGGTTGGTCGCTTTCCAAAAACAGGACAAATATTTGTTCTACGGAACTACTTGAGATTGTAGGAGTTAAACCAACACAGCAGCGGATTAACCAAATAGCCGTAATTAACCCAAACGTAGCATCAACTGTACATAACACTGCGTAATAGTTCGTTGGTAGCCTAAAATAATATGTAGAAATTTGTGATGCATTTCTACTAATACTATATATTTGTAATTTCAGCGAACCTCCTAATACATAATAGTTTATCAAAATAACAAAAAATAACTGCTAAAAATGTATCCTATATGTTTATCAGCTGTTCGATTATTATAAAACTGGTCTCTTTGCTTTTGCTTTTGGGCCTTATTCTACCAAGCTGACAAAAATAATAAGTATTTCACGAGAAAACAAGATGTCGTAGTCAAATCAGCGGATCGGAGACTAAGCCAAACAATAATTAAGTCAAACGCAGCGTCTGCTAAATTAATGTCCTTTTAAAAATGTTTCTGGTTACATATTTACTAGCTTCAGCCAACTTCGCCCTCTTATTGATATACATAAATTTATATTCTACAACGTGCATTGTAGAAAAAGTATCCAATTAATTTTATTTTAGGCACACAGTTTTGGATATAATGCCTGTTACTTAATAAGATATATGATGTCGCGGACCTTTATTTAGAATTGTTTAAGACAATTAAACCCACAGAACATTATCTTCGTCTGACTCCAATGGTTTAGGCAGGGCAGAAACAAACAATATCTGCCATTTTATTGGTTGCTATTGAATAATAATTCCTCGAAAATATAAGACATATAAATCAGTCGACTAATATCTATTTTATTTCTCGTTTAAAGTATAGAAAAAACGCGAAATGCAGTAGTTAATGACAATAGAAGGTAATAATTTTTTTCGTCACACCAATGTTTTTCCTCATTGAGAATCGAAACCACGACCCCACGCCACGGTACAGTTCAGAGAGTCTCCAACGACTAGACTAAGTTAGTATACATTCAGTAGTAACACTTTACACGATGGTAGTAAAACCGACAGCCCAAGTCTTAGCCAAATAAACGTAATTAAGTGAAACGAGGCGCCTGGTAAAGTTATGTTTGTCTAAAAACGCAACTTAAGCAAAGTGCTTTAGCGATGCGAGATACAAATTACATTTATGGTAGTTTTATTACAGTAGGCGATAAGTTAACGGCGTTTACAGCGCAGTTAGCTACGCAAGCGCAGTGATGCGTCGTCCAGCTAGATGGCGTTATCTGCGCAGGATAGTGAGAATGAAATGGGACGAAGACAGGCTAAAATCGAGCTCAGTGGAACGACTTGAAAAAGACTAAGGAACAGTGATGGAGTGATGTTGACTGATAGCGATGTTGACGACCAAGTTGGTAAGTGGTAAGGTGATGAGAATATTACAGTTGATGTAGGATATCTTGTGGGAAACAATTGAAAAGCATATTTTATTTATCAAAATATCTTCTGCTGTTGATTTTCCTTTCGGAAATAGCCTTCTTCAACACATTTGCCAATAGCAAATGGCGAAAAAGCTTTGATTCTTATAAGATTAATGTTTATCATAATTTAATTTTCATTAACCCTTTTATCTAGGCTTAGGTTAATAAGCCTATCCGCCTCACATTATAAGACCTTAGTTTGAAGAACATTGTTCAGAAGTATGAATATTGCAGGTTTGCTAACAATGTTTTCCGTCACCGTTACAGCGAGTGAATTTAATCATAAACAATATAATATACGAATTTGCTAACAATCAACATGTAGCGTTTAACGCCCTTCAAAAGCTTAACGTTATTTACATGATGTATTTCAACGGAATTATTTATGCCTACAAAATCTCTAAAAGGTGTTTAATATAAAGCCGTAAAATGGTTGGTTCCTGTTTTTCACGTATTTCAATTAGACGAAAATATTAAATGTTATATGTTATTTTCTTCTTAAACATTTCAAATATACATACAGTATGAAGGAATCGGTACTTGCATCTTCTTTTAATGAATTTTTCTGTGCAATATGAAAAATATTGTATTGAATAAATTCTCTATCGCTATTCAATATTAACATTGAAATTATACACGAATAATACGAATAATTATTGGTAACGTCGAAACAATTAATATGTCACAATTATACGTCATTAGCATTAGGTTCGATAGAACGTCTGCCTAAACCCATATAATTTCCAGTAAGGGCTGATAGAACACCGTGTCTCACTCGTTAGTCGTAGGTATAATGACGTATCGGCAACGCGTGGAACGATATCTCAGTTGTGTTTCAGACGGTGGGGAGAGTGCACGTGTCGTTAGCGCCCCAAAATAATTCCTGTACAGAAACTTGAGCGTTACCTCGCGTTGGATAAAATAATTCATTCGTGTGTTTTCTGTGTGACTTTTGTGTTGGACAGTTGAAATTAACATATCGGATTCTGAATTTGTTTTGATATTTGTAAGTACCCACATATTTGCTATTTTAATTAAGGTTTTTGATTATTTGTATATTTTTCATATTTCATAAAGTACTTTGTGTAGATATATCATAATTATTTTAGAAAATCATTGAATAAAACAATATTTAAGTCGATTTTTTTTGTAATCTGTTTAGATAGTTACTTTTTGTCATTCTGTTGCGTATCTTTCACTGAAAAGTTTTTTAAACCTTGAATCAGTTCAATGGAATATACGTTTGATTTGTATTTATATAAAATTCCTTTGCTTTTATGGCTGGTATAGATTTTGTTTGTTTGGAGGAATAAATAACAAAGTTTTTTATAATGAATGGATTTACGTCTAATTCATAAGTAACTGAGATTTAAATTAAAGAAATAAAAGGAACATTTGATAACATTGTCGTAAACTGGTCTAACTCTTATGATTGCTCTTTAAAAAATTGTAGTTTTAGCATTTATTAAAATTCTGCAGGGCAGTTATTATACATAACATTCAAGGCGATTGCCTCAAAAAAAGATCCTTTGCGGGGCTAGAAAGAACATTCCTAGAAAAATTCACGTCAAATGCTCGGGCGTGGAAATGGGATAAAAACGCATTTGTTTTTATGGGATGGATATAATACAGATATGCAATCGAAGCGTTGTTAAGTGGTTTGATAGGAATAATCTCATGCTGAAATGTCTTAAGCCTGCTTAAAGGAAGTGCATAAAAGAAATAAGTGCTTAAGTGAAGTTGTTCACCAGATATTGTTCTGTAATTAATTTCAATCGTGATAAATATCCGTTAAAGAAAAAATTACAATAAATAGAAAACAAATACGTGAGGTTACGAATTAAATTGTTCGATTACAGTATTTTATACTGTGCGTATTCTCTTAACGAACAGTTTTACCCTGGTCTTACAGAAAACATGTCTCAGAATAATTTATTTGAGTTTACAGTGCGGTGAGATATTGCGTGACATTTGCAAACGAAATAATCTCCGCACGCGTATGGGTATTTCTTTGTCGAAATGTGTCTTTTCGTATAAGATCGGATGGAATACTTTTCCAAGAAGTGGTGATGTGAATATATCATTATGGATTAATGATTGATAGGACACGAGTGTGAAGCTTCGTTTGAATTATGTATCGCCTTAAAATGGTCCTAAGTTCTGTCTTAGAAAGAAAAATGGCTATTAAGCTTTTGGTATGTTCACGAAACTTTTACAATTCAATTACATTTTTGCTGTTATTGTTAATTATTTGTTGTAAAAAATACTCGTATATCTCGAAATCGAAAATAAGGGCTTGTTTCTAAAACAAATGAATACCGATGAAGTAAAAAATTGAAACCATTTACTTTACATCAGTGTTACGTGCGTAAGAATTACCATCATTAATATTTGTATTGAATTTGTTATGTACCGATTTTCTCCCTCTTAATATCGTATTATTTGTTTGTAAAGATCATATTGAAACTGTTATTCAAGATATGACAGTTTCATATTAAACCGCAAGCAGAAATGTTATCTATTGCGAACCCACCGCAAATGTCTCGGCTTCAGCAGATGTGGTCTGAGAGACGAAATACGAAACGATTGAAAGGAACACTCTCCCTTCCAAGCGAGAAACGTCTATTCTAGCGAGAAAAACATTATTTTAGTCTCGATGGTCCCGATTATGTATATTTTTATGCGTGAGACAAAATTAATCCTTAGTTATTCGTCTGTAACTGACTTAACCATTTCAGTGCCGACAGATATATTATATAGACGTAGGTTCCAGGGGAGACCAAGACTGTCCTATCTCGACCAAATAGGTCAGACATTGGCTGATGGGGGAGTCAAGAGCCTCCGAA
>DWGJ01005357.1:0-10490 GCA_018246895.1 Aspitha aspitha aspitha
CAATTCCCATACAAATTGTAGTTTTCGCAAACGCGATCGAGTAGATTTGAAAAACTCATACTCAGCACACAGCACACGGATTTCAATGAAATTTTGTACATAGCTATTATTCGATCCAACTTAAAAGATAGGATAGTTTTCATAAAATAAATAAATAATAAATGCAAATGTAAATAAATTTTTACATAAAATCAATTTCTGAATGCACGATATTTGTCATATATGATTTGACATGTAAAACCACGGCAACGCGTGGTCAGGTCCATTACTAGGATTATAATTATTACACTAAATCGTAATATATATTTTATGTAGCTTGATGCTTCTATAATTGAATTCAATAAAGATATATAGCCAGTTACCTAGTTCATAGCATCCCCCAGTTTCATTATGATATTGGGGTAGATGGTTCTCGCAGCCACATTTAGCTCCGGGTAGGAACAGTTGACCACGTTCGCAGGGCCCGCGGGAGTAGTGCGCATAGCAGCTGCCATCTGGCGGCCAGTAGTGAGAACTATCGGCAGTACACTGGAATTTAAAAATGAAAATAGATATTAATTTTCATAGGTAATTTACTTCAGGTTTACGCAGCATACGCATTTTTCAACTTCCAAAATACAATTATTTCACTTTTATACGTTGCAAGATAATTCCTCATTAAAACCTATTATATGGTAACAACCATTATAAACAATACAGAAGAGGTAAACGGTATTAAATAAATATAATTTATTATAATTAATTTAAATCGTTGGTAACAACTGGTGTTCATGAGAAACTAGTCTGTTTAAAATTAACGTCAAGTAAATATGGGTCACGATTGATTGCTTTCAAACTTTTGTATCCTATTGAAGATCTTTCGTTCAGAAATTAGTCGACACTAGTTCGGATATGAGTCGGATATTCGTTCGGATATGCGTTTGGATATTCGTTCGAATATGCTTTCGGATATTCGTTTCGATATTCGTTCACATATTCGTTTGGATATTCGTTCGGACATTCGTTCGCATATTCGTTTGGATATTCGTTCGGATATGCTTTCAGATATTCTTTCGGATATTCGTTCGCATATTCGTTTGCATATTCGTTCGGATATTCGTTCGTATATGCGTTCGGATATTCGTTTGGATATGCGTTCGGATATTCGTTCGGATATTTGTAATTCACTTACACTACAATTAGCCAATCCATCAGCGCCCAGGTCCAGGACGGCGCCGGTGTAGCACGGGCCCTGGGTGTGCCGGTAGTAGCAGCGGCCGTCCGGCGGCCAGTACAACAAGGTCTCGTCAGCGCACCGCTGCGGCCGTACGCACATCCCCTGCCGCTCGCTAGAATACACAATAACGGGTTAGTCACCGCCCGCCATACAATAGCCTCACAATGCAGTTACGAAATATTATAGGGAATTTCGCGCGAATCGATCACGTGGAAATACCATGATGAAACTGATTACGCATTTATTAAAGGTGGTCTGGACTTAGTCATCAGGGTTTATGATTGCTGGTTTGTTTAACATCATCAGCGTGCTCGAGTGGTTAGAGACCCGGAGTATTAAGCCAAGTTTGATACCCAGGCAGGTCAAAAAATTTTGATGATAAAGTAAACTGACGTTCCAATTGACAGCTGTCAAGACTATTTTAAATTGCCCGTACGAATAAAAGCGCAATGTGTCGTGGCGTGCGATAAAAATAGGCGCAAAATTGGTTTCTCGGACCAATCTTGAAATCGTCTTTCGGTATTATTCGCTTACAACCGACTATTTCTGTATCATGTTTTAAATTCTATGTGTTTACATGTACATATGTTTCGTGTTGCTACTGCGATTTTGTTTGTATTCGTAGACCGTTGTTAACATTATCTGGAGTTGATAACGTTTCCAATCTGATGCTTACCTACCCTCGCTTGTTGAAGGACTCCTCGACGGGCGCGAAGTACTCGCCGGCCCTGCAAGGGCCTTTCTCGAAGAGCTTATGGCAGGTGGTGGTGGCCGGCAGCTGGGCGGTTCCCGGCGGGCACTTGCACTCCGCCACCGTCCTGCCCCCCCAGCGGCCCGGGCTCAATTCTTGCGTGTCCGGACACGGGTGACCTTTCTGGAAGCAATAGAACGTGATTCGTTTTCGATCCGTGCATTGACCCCGTTTGATTCAAGCTTCAATCCGTTTCAATGCCTGCTTTATTTCGACGAACGGTCGAAAGATACGTACTGTAAACACATTAGATGTAAAGGTATTTGTAATGTTTATATAAGCGTTTTAATGTAAATAATTGTCATAAATAAAATACAATACATAATACTGAGCAATGTTTTGTTTATATGAAATTGTTGGATTTTTATAGTGGTACAATTAATTGTAGATGACTATAAAAACAAAATGCCAACCTCCAAACTACGATAAAGTTAACATAATTAAATGAATTTGTGTTTACAGCAATCACAAGTGCACCGGTTTGCTCGACAAATGTTAACAGGCGCATAGTAACATTTCGATTCAGTAAGGCTGTGCTAAGTACATTGGTTATAAATGGTCGTTACAAATCACGGTAGGTACATGACAGCTCTGACTTCCCTACAACGTATCTTTGTAGTCACGCCAGCGAAGGGTACAAGCGGATACATATGCACTCTATGTCGTAAAAACATACCAATATTCATGTTAACATTAGTTAAGATCATTTTTTATTGACATAGATAATATAAACGCTAATTGTACGCTCCATACGAGGAGACTTGACAAATAGTAAATATATTTTTGTTAATTAATTGAGAGTATACCACGACACCGGTTTACTATATAATTATAATACGGGTTGACTGGAAGAGAATGCCTCCAGGCATTAAGTCCGCCCTTTGTACATCCTAGCTTTAGGTGTTACAATAAAGTGTAAATAAATAAATAAATAAATAATAACTATATTTAGCTATAGCTATAAAACTAAATTCGGTTATTATAATAACTATGTATATTTAGTACCTACACCGGTATTTGTCTATGCTATGTGATTATTATTGCATACAAGACATATTTCAACATTTTCTTCATATAATTGTGCAATTAAATATCCATTATCGTAATTTTTATTCCATCAGATAATATAATAATACCTATTGTTGTGCTGTATGCAGATTTTGTTTATCTCACGTATATTATTATCGTGGGAAATGTTGAATAGTTAGCCATTAATAGATGCTGCTGATAATTTTCTTATCAGTGAATATATTTTCATTAGAGACAGAGCAAATTTTATTTACAAGCATGGTGTCCATGAACAGAAACGGTATCTTGACTGTCGCCTGCTCGTTTGTTGTTCTATTTACCTCGTAAATGTATTAATACTAGTTTTAAATGTTAACAAACACTTCCACTAAATACCCAGAGATCAAAGACCCAGACTGCAAAACTGGAGTTCATCGTTTCGATTCCCGCAAAGAACAAACATTTGTGTTACCAGCACACACAACAGTGTTCTGTCTCTGAACGGAATAAAAAATCTATATAAATATTATATACCTAGTATGTATAGATAGGTATGTTTATCAGCTGTCCACTTACCATAGCACAGTATCAGATAATCGTTTATGATATTCTTCTAGTTATCGTCTATACTTATAATAAATCTGTAGAGAGATCAATTCTGTCTGTCTGTATAACCGTTATAGAAACAAAAACTACTCGACGAATTTTAACGAAACTCGGTACAATTATTTTTCATACTCCTGAGCTGGTTATAGTATACTTTTCATTACGCTACAATCAATAGGTGCAAGCAGTGAAGGGAAATGTCGAGAAAACGGCAGAAGTTACTCTATTTTTGGAGCTCCTAAATCCATAAATAGTGGAGAAATACCGTTTTATACCCATGCGGGGCAGGCCGCTAGTTATTATTAAATCTTTTGACGTAAATAAATAAAATTGGTTAACATTTACATAACAGCATAAGTCACAGTTATAACTCTAAAGGGAGATGTCGAAACGCGGACGCCGGCCCGACTACTAATATATGTAGTGTAATACACGTTAAACCGTTTGTATAATATTCCGGAAATCACGTTTGGGGCATAGTTAAAAACGTGTATTGGGTTGAAAACGTAACCAATGGCCTGAAGCACGCGACTTTAACCCTTAACCCCCGTTGGTAAGGAATCAAATCGCTTGCACGGATTTTGAAAAATGATTTTATCACACACCGTGTGTTGATTGTGAATACACGTAATGTATCCCCGTGTAAACGTGGCTTAAATGAGGAATTTTTAATTATAAAAACATTCCTTATTATCGTTTTCGAAATATGTTTAGTTACCAAATTAAACGAATACTATTTTGCAACAAACCCCAAATTACTTTTGTCTCGCATATAACGAAACGAAACTAATGAGTACCCAAGGATTAACCCTAAAAAATTAACTCCATCTCGTTATGACAAAGTCCATACTTACATGCTATCTTTATAAACAAAGATAGGGAATTAAGGGTTGTTCTACCTAAAGCGAAAGCTGATACTTTACAACAGAACTTACACGGAAACTCCGACGTCACACATCTGTAATTCTGTAATTTCTTAACTACCTTTACCGAACTTTACCCCCGACAGTAACTTCACAAAATGACTACACCTCTTGTAAGTTGTATAATGTATAATATGACCCTTGGCGTGCCAAACAACAGCTAGTATTGTCATTAAAGTTGATATTGTTACAATAATATTGAGATTTTTTTTAAACTATGGTTAATACTGGACTATCTATTTTTTAAATTCTTAACTAATAGTCAGTACCTGTATGTAGTAGGATAACTTACGCCAACGTGTAACCGTTACACTGTGTCAAGGATACTTTCCAAAAAATTGGATAATATATGTGCAATCAATCAGAGCAGTCCATATTACGACTAGATACACTACATGCTACTTTCAGATACCAGTAATGAACAGGTCTAGAACCGCCACGAAATAGTTCCTACGTTCCAAATTATCGAGAATTTTTTTTGTAATATACTCGTAAAAAGAGGTGGTGATACAAAATTTTTAGCGAATAAACGCGAAATTGACAGGCCTCGTGGTCATTTGTTTAGGACTCTGACTGCAAAACCGATCATGGATTCAATTCCCATCCAGAACAAACTTTTTGATGAGCGTAACAAACAAATTGAAGGAATTATATCGTTTGTATTTTTTTCACAAGAATAGAGATGTTATATAGCCTATAGCGTATAATGGACTATTTAACACCAAAATAATTTTTCAATTCGAACGAGTAGTTCCTGAGACTAGCGCGTTCAACCAAACAAACTCTTCAGCTCTATAAATTTAGGATAGAAGTATAGATAAAAGTATACACATATTACTTGGTCTACCGGTCGATCCGCTACGTGTTAGTCCGCGATTTTAAAGACCGTGACCGATTCTCACGTCACGCCCACTGACCCACTGCGCTCGGGGAATCTTTCATAACATAACCGCTACTTAGATAAAGCCGTCTAACGACACACAACGTTGAAATGATACAAAGATTCTGCAATATAATGCTAATATTGCACAACTTGTGTTAGTACATACATAACGCCACGCTTCATAGCCAGAGATTACGGTTCTTAGAGAATTATGTCGCTTTAAAAGTTGCGCCGTAGATTTCATCGAAATAAATACGCTTTTACTGAGTATAGCCTCAAGTCCAGTGGTATTTATGACTCCTACAATTGCAGATGTGGAGCATACTTCGCAACGCCGCTCCAGTGCGGAATCTTGGAAATACAGGATAGTAGCGAACCCGATTCTAGATTGTATGTCGGATGAAAGAAGGGACCGACTTGTTAAGGTGCACTCCTAAGTACGGAAACGTGACCGCGCTCAGCGTCGCTTATGTTATGGATGTTATGGATATGAAATTTCGGATACGGATTGGATACGGATAATGGAATAATTATAATATCGGATTCGGATACGGATACTGATATGAAATTATTTCGGATTATTCGCTACTTCCGGATAGTTTCGGTTAAGGATATTTTTATAAGGAATTTCAAAAGTCACAAGAATTCCGAAATTATCAGAAACTTTTAAATCGGATTCGGTTACGATTACGGATATCGGATATCCGACAGTTTCGGTTACGGTTACGGAGCTTAAAATCCCTAGCGTCGCTGAACTGTTCGTGATGCACGCGCTTCATGATACATCTAGCGCTGGAATTGCTTAATACTGATCAATCCGAATCACGTTGATTCGAACACAATAGGCCATTATAAAAATGTCCTATAATGTACCGGTGTGAATGTTAATGAAGTGTGTAATCAAATCGGTCGATTGTTCGTATTGAGCAATTACTACCGCGACGGCGAAGTGCCGGATGGCTGCCCGTAGCGGTACACTGTAATAACTAAGCATCTCGCGGCTATAACGGATTTCTTTTGGCAAAAAATCTTCAGCATCATCAAGCGCTTTATTGTTAAAAGTCCTCGTAAATGAGGCAATGAGCGGTGGTAGGTTTATAATACATATTAATAATTCGATTCGGAAATTAAAGTTCAGAGAGAACTGAAAAATTTAATTAATCAAATTTCAATTCGTTTCTTTATAGCTTTTTCTTATCAATTTATAATCCACTAAATAATAACAAATGTCAACCATACTATACCTAAAGCTCCTTTATTAAACATTAAAGTAGTAGTAAATAAATTAACAGAAATATAATATGTCGCTGAATATTTGACGATAAGTAAGTTTTAGCCGATAAATCTGTCCTTAAAAAAATAGTATTACACTAAGCGTAACCTTCACTCTCATTGTCAGGTAACGTATACATTACCGTTTTTTCAAATCAATGATACCAACCTTGTAAATTGTGTAGCATTTCCCATCCGACGGCCAGTACAGCATCAGCCAGCCTCGGGGATGCGCGGCGCAAGGATTCCGCCGGATGTCCGCCCAAGGCGGTGGCAACACTGCCGCGTGACTACCACAGAGCAGTGCCGCCAACCAAACCCACGCGGCCATTATAAAAATCCTTATACACTTCAAAACCCTTTTGCCGTAGAACGCGCCATTTTATTACAGTTTCATATTAAAACACACATCACAGAATCCGGTTCAGTGTTTTCATTTACAGCACCAACGCTTCCGCCGTTACATGTTCCGTCATGTTCGTTACAGTCCATAAACGTGTACGCATATTAATATTGTACTTAACATCGAACCAAACTGAAAACGCACGTAATCTCAATGCTTATTTGTGTAACAACAGCAATAAAAACGCATAAACCGTATTAAATGTTAATGATAATTAAACAATCGTTATACATAACAGCAGATCGTACATTACTACTCGTTAAACTTTGACATTAGGATTAAATATTAGGTACTGTTATACTGTAACTAGTTTCTACCCGTTCTTTTGTTTTGGTAAAAATTGGTTCCCACAAACCGATAAATGTATTAACTTTTTTCACTAACCAAGAGCGTAAATCTATAATGTCTCACAAACCGACGAATTTTTTTACAATCGCTCTACTTATTTCACCTCTTTACAGCAATTAGGGATATAAAGAGTCTATGCGTAAAATTTAGGTATTCCACCTTCAACCGTAACCGAAACCACTGAACCGATTTCAACGAAATCTTGTACATAGCTATTATTTGATCCAATTTAAAAGATAGGATAGTTTTTATGAAATAAATAAATAATAAATGTCAATTGTCAATAAAATTTTACATAAAAACAATTTCTGAACGCACGATATTTGTCGTATATGATTTAACATTTTGTAACAAATTTGTTATTTAAAAGAGTGCTGGGAGTTTTTTTCGCCGGCTTTTTTCTCCTGGTCTACTATAGCCTGAGGGGCGCACAAAGCCGAAGTACGATGACTAAAATATGGCCTTCATTGAGTGTATGTATATACCTTATAATGAATAAAAGAATTTGATTTTGAATTTGAATTTGAATAAATACGCGCGCAGTGGATCAGTGGCGCGGCTATGAAGAAATGCGATCTCTCATCAGCGCCGCCGGCGAGGTCACTTGCATTCCGTCGTGGTGTCTGCGCATGACCTTGCGATGCAATTTTAGGAGAACGTCAAGTACAATACAACATTCCGTTACGAATATTTCATAACAATCGGAGTAAAGCCGCGCCGAAGGAAATCTACCGTTCACATGCATAACATTTACTTGTATCTCAATTTCAAATTCCAATTCAGATTCAAATTCAAATTCAAATTCAAATTCGAATATTAAAAAAAAAATTAATTGGTGCGCTTATTGTGCCGATTTTTGGGCATACAAAATATTACAGTTAAAATTAAAATCATCGTTTACAACACTCACTTTCTCTTTCCCTCCCTGCATTAGTACAGGATTCGGCACATGATAGAAAAGGACAAAATACACCGCAAAACTATTGGATCGTTTATGAATAGGTAAGCTTCTTGAAATTTTTCAAGGACCCGATAACCTTTTGAAATGCACATAGCCCGGACACTGCGGAGGGAGGAAACTGCAGATTGAAAACGATATTCAAAGTTAAGCCATAGCTCGCGGTCAGCGCTTGGATGATTGACCATTAGTCGTAAATATTGACGAAACGCTTTCATACTTCAGGAGACATGTTTCATATCACAATACGGAAGAAATATTTAATTCTACGAATGTAATCGTAAGATGAGATCGTTGCAACGGAGCGCTCACTCGCAAAAACTCTTGATATATCCATTGTCATCGCATTCCAGACAAATATGCAGGAAGTGCATTATACGAGTATGCAGATGTCGAATTTGTTGTTTGTCCATTAGAATAACCGAATGCATTCTTTATTTGAATGTCACGGACTGTTTGGGTACACAAATAGGTGTATTTATGTTTTGTTACAAATTTTTCTAACCCTTTTTTGTTTCACCGTGAGAACGGATCAGTTGTCGTTATAGAAAGGGTTAAGACCTTCAGACGAAACCTTTAGGATGAATGGTTCGAATCTTTGCTCGCGATTTTGACTACAAAAATTAGGTGCCGTTAATTTGCACCATTTTCATTGATCCACTGTTAGACATGGGTTTTAAGCCATAATCTACTTCGAAATACCGCTCTGAAAAATTATAAATTTTTAAAAGATACTTTAGTTTTCTTCACATGTTTTTTAAGAGGCTTTTAGGCCATAGCCTACCTCGAAAAGTGTAACTCTGAAAAATTAAAAATCTTTATAGGTTACTCAAGTTTTCTTTAATTGTTATAGCGAGTGACATTTAAAATATTAGTTGTAAAACGCAGGTACCAAGTCAGATTTGCATGCCCGTATTTGAACCGAAACCCCGGATTGGAAGGCATTTCGAATGAGAAGTTTTTATTTATTCGAATAAAGAGAATTAATTTTCGATAATACGTACAAGTTGTAAATGATGTTTGCTCAAATCACGTCTAATAAACAACGGGACGGGAGCAACAAAACGTGACATTAAACGCGTCACGTCGCGCCCGTGACGTGACGCCGCGGCCGACGCTGATTTCCCCTCGGACGGAAATACAATTAAGCTACCCACGCTGCCGCTGTCTTTGCTTTACTTCGAAAACAAGATTTCGCGTCATCATTTTTCTGTTAATTGTAATTTAAATTCAGTCCCACAGCGTATAGCAATTAAAGACGAAGCCTATATGCATACATACATATCATCGTGCCAGGTCTCTAACGGAGTAGCCAGGAAGCGGCGAGTGCCAAATATCTCTGTCCTTACAAACCTGCCGAGCTTCGTCTACATTCGACGCTCTCCTAGATCCACGCTGGTTTCGGAGGCTCTCGACGTCCCTCAGCCAATGTCTGCTTATATATATACATATACTCCAATATCTAGATCTATTCAGTTTTTGCCTTCAAAAAGCACGGTCGCCTTGGGAGAGACAGGGTTATGTGAGATTTGTATGCACTAAATCCTACTGGAAGGCGTTCCGCTGTTCTGTGCTGGGTTTTAGTAGCCCTATCGAGGCAGTTCGAGTTCACATTGCAGTCGTTTCTTATGACACGCAGAAGATAACTTCGCTGTATTCTGGTCCCGAGTTACATGGACTACCCTGCATTCATATCAATTTGAATAAACACGACAAAAAATTCATGAACAAGGAATACGGAATCGGAATTACGCATTAGAAGTGTATTTTGTCTTATACTTCTGACTTTGGAAGGTTTCGTTAGGTAATTAACTTAAGTTAGCTAATGTTACATTGATTCTATCCAACTGTAGGAGTGCGATATCAAACGGGATTCAATTAGTGTCTGAAATGGGTCCGACATGCGTTTATTGAGCGTGATGACGAACCAGTTAATCACGTATCTTGGCATTTTTCTTTTATTACTGTTATCAGGATGTAGCATACGTATTTTAAATTTTTTTCAGTCAATCCATTTATTATTCCACTGACCACTGTTTCATTATAATAAAAAATAAATAATAAATAACTGGGGACAAATCCACACACGTCTGTCTGATCCCAAATTAGGCTATTTAATGCC
>DWGJ01005358.1:0-10490 GCA_018246895.1 Aspitha aspitha aspitha
AGACATTGGCTGATGGGGGAGTCAAGAGCCTCCGAAACCGGCGTGTATGCATGAAGAGAGTGATGAATGTAGATGAAACACGGCAGGTTTGTAAGGACAGGGATATTTGGCACTCGCTGCTTTCAGCCTACCCCGCAAGGGATCTGGCGTGACGATATGTATGTATGTATGTATGTAATGTACCTATTATATTTTTACCGATCACTTGTCACTATAAGACAGGGTCTGAGTATTAACTTAATTTTTTTTTCATTTTTTATAGAGAACAAAGGGAATCAAAGGCTTCTCGATTACTTCCTGTCCATTATAATCATATAACCCAAAGTTTATTAACTTAATACTTAATTAACACACACACCAAATGAACAGAAACAAATTATGTTGTTTTAAATAACCAACATTATAAGTAATGCATTGTGTTAAGGAATTAATACTTTCGTCAGATCGCACAAATGTTATTCCACTGAAAGTAGGTGTACAATAAAGAATATGTCAATTGTCGCCTGAATTCCATTTCATTTTTTTACGTTACAAATAGGTTAGCAGTTGGCTACTATCTCGCTTATGGTAAGCGATGACGTGGCTTAAGGTATAGCATTGCCTAGCAAACGCCTATTCTCTCTGCTTTTAAAAAGTCTTTAGTTGTAACTTTCGGAAAACAGACGGATGCAGTAGGTACTCAAATAACTCAACCCTCCTCAGTAGAAAGCTAATTCCTGAATCTCTAAAAAGTCCCCGCTTGTGCCCGCAGTTTTTGCAACATTTGTCATTGCTGCTCCACTCCTATTGGTCATAGCGTGACGTTATATAGCCTATAGCCTACCTCAATAAGTGGACTATTCATCACAAAAATATTTTTCACACAAAAATAATTTCAACCGAACAAACTCTTCAGCTTTATAATATTAAAGTATAGCATAAAGTATTTTTTATAATAACGTAACGTTTGGCCAGCAATGTGACCGAGCCCTAATGTCCATGATACTTGAACCGTGTTCTCGTATGCACTTCTTATCTTTACACTGAATATTCGCTGAATAATATTCTGTAAAATTACACGAGTTTTTATTAAACAATTCAATTTAAACGCCAGCAAAAAACCCGACTTGCGTGCCCAGATTGCAAACGCGATGTCCTTGCATCAATTCTTGATTGAATCAAAATACAAATCAAAAATCAAAAAATACTTTATTTATTTATACATAATTTTGGTTATTTTCACTGCAATATTATCTGTCAGTCGTCCGTACATCCGATATCTAAGATTCATTATTTTATTACATATACGTGTAGTTAATATTTCTTAGTATCCTCCCTATTACAAACATATAAACATACATATCGTTACGCCAGGTCCCTAACGGGGTAGGCGGAAAGCAGCGAGTGCCAAATATCTCTGTCCTTACAAACCTGCCGTGTTTCATCTACATTCATCATTCTCTTCATGCATACACGCCGGTTTCGGTTGAAAATACAAAATGGCTGCCGTGTATATATCTTTTATTTGGTAAATATATTAAATAGCGGTGTCTCGCGAATAAACAGTTACAGATTGTATCATTCAATTGTCAGCAATCAATATGATGGAAACCCATTTCTTTTCTTCCTTCTTCTCTCTCCTGCACCATTAATAAGTATAATACCCAGCAATATTACACCTGTTCATCATTGGATGATATCCCAAGAATAGAGCAGTATTACGTAATAGAACTGTAGTCTTAAATCATTACTAATTGTCCTGGTTACTGAGGAATGTCTCTACATCTTACTTAATTTTGTAAATAGAGATTGAGCGTTGTATTGTATTGTATATATATATATATACATATATGTATATGGGGAGAAGGTTGAAGGCCATAGTGTCCACGCTTGGCGGCATATTGCGGACTTCACACATACGCACACAAACACATACACACACACATACACCGAACAAAACACTAATCCAAGCTATCACTGCTCAACTTAAGGTAACATTAATTAATATTTATCCCCGCTTATGACAAATCGATCATTTTTAACATTTCACTTCCTTGTTTTTCCGCTTTTCCGCTAAATATAAATTAAGGTAAGAAAGACATTAATAATAAATGTAATAAGACGGAAGGCAGCATAATTTATGAAACCATAAACAATTTGTTCATAAAAGCCGTCTTTTGTTTCAACGTTCTTTCTTAGCGTTGTTGTAAATAATAATACGAGCACTACTGCATTGTTAAGTAAATTTTTGAAGCTACGGAACTCTGTTTCTTAAGCAACATCACTTTGAGGTTACAATGCCTTTTTTGACTACATTTATAAATCACACAAATATAAATGGACGATTGTGTTTGTTTGTCCTTCTTTCACGTCAATATAGATGTGATTTTTGATAACGAGATAGTTGAGGACTGAAAAGCACATTTTAAACAGATTTAAAGAGTTCGCAAATAAATGAATGAAAACAAGAGACTATGATATGAATAAACGAACTTATGAAAAAACGTAAGATTCAATAAACAAACCTAGTATGAATAATGGAATGAATAAAAATAATTAAAATAACATTTACATTCTAGCGTACCATATATGTAAGCAATATTGATGTATAAATATAAATTATAACTAATTATTAAGGCTCTTAAACTCCAAAACATTGTCTGTTGTTATTTTATTTAAATATTTACTGAAAATCTGTAGTAGCTGTAGTTAAATTGAACTGGTTCGATTATAAATAAAACGAAATAATAGCCTTCAAAAAAAGGCATCACATAAAACATTTCGATATAAGCCACTCTATTATTGAGTGGGCGATATATTTTGCGAGGTTACACAACCCCTTGCTTCACTGGTACCGATTAAACAATAAACAGTGCCACATTATTTATCAAGAAAAATCTGTTTATTCGCGGGCTTTTGCCTGCCCCAAGAAAATTATGTACATAATTACCACAAAGAAATATAAAAAATAATAGTAGGTGAAACTAAGTGAAACTAAAAATAACATAAAAAGGACAAAAGATAAAACAATTAACAAATGTGTTGATAAAATACGTTACATAATTTTTTTCCTGTTGTGCAACACGAAGCCGCGAAACGTGTCGGATTCAGCTGTTATAGTCATATATCTATTTATTTGTATACAACATTACGTGTGTACGATCGCGAAACTCGCAACGACGTAGAAACAAGCGAAGCCGCGCGTCGACACAACAACAGGAGCGATCTGAAAATTGAAAATGGAACAACTCGCGCAAAATTCCTTCATTACAGTCAACAATGCCTCCGGACGGCTACATACAAATAACTCCCGTCCAATTTAAATAACAGGCTCGCAAAGCTGAAAAACAACCCGTAACCGAAGTTGGGAATAAATTAGCAGACACCCCAGACCCCCTTTTACCCCAATGTGTACATTGTGCAAAATATTATTTGCCTTGCCAGACAATAATAGGATCTAATGCCCCGCCCTGACATGTTAGCTTTGGGGAGCTCCGCCCAACGGTTCCCCGACGAACCAACTTCACGATTGGTCATGAGCGGCGGACGTCTCGCTCGCGCGCGTATTCCATCCCTTTCCCACGTGTAGCTTTTCCCTCAACGCCCGAGGGGTAAATGTTTTGCTAGGAAACATTTACGAGGGTTTTCTAGAGCTTCGCTCGCATTGTCAGCCCGTTCCGTTTCGCGTATATTTTTTACGTGCGTTTTATTTGAAGATGCCTACCTGAATGGTGTGCGAGAATTCGCTTTATGAGATTTTTTTTCAATAGGCACTCCGAAGTTCTTTACCGCGCGATTAAAGGATCCTTCCATACATATCTCTGTAAACAGTTTCCTTTGCACGGCTTGTTAGGCTTTTATCGTATTTTATACGTATACTTTTCGATATGCCTCCGTACCTCTGACGCCTTAGTCCTTTTACTTTGCATTCTCAACCCTCTTA
This sequence comes from Aspitha aspitha aspitha, assembly GCA_018246895.1. Taxonomy (NCBI): domain Eukaryota; kingdom Metazoa; phylum Arthropoda; class Insecta; order Lepidoptera; family Hesperiidae; genus Aspitha; species Aspitha aspitha. Next base: position 3,923 of record DWGJ01005358.1, read on the forward strand.
ATAATTAGCACTGTTATTTATATCGCACTGTCTCAGTATTAAATTTCGTGATTGTAATTAATGTTACATTTCCATGTTTTTATTTCACTCAGAAAATACCTGTTCTGCCCCTATCCTATAATTATAACATGATCGGAATGAAATCATGAATTAGGTCAATTGGATTAAATTTAAAAAGTTATTATCATATAGGAAAGTATTTTGTAATAAACACAACCACAACTCTCTTCTTAAGAAACACAAAAGATAAAAGAACGAGCGTGAAAACGAGTCAAGTGATAATATTCTGTACAAAAAACTCGGCTTAAACTCAAAATAAATACCGCAACAAAGTTGAATCGATAAGCACCAAGCGGTCTAATAATTATTAGTCGACGGCCTGAAATTCATGCACAAAGCTCCGACCCGCAGTAATAATAACGACAATTGTTGTGTTTACTGAAACGTAAACGTACCGGGGCGGCGAGGCAGACCCGGCGGGGCAGCGCCCGGCGGGGCGGGGCCAGCCGGAGCCTCCTCCGCGCGCTCGGGGCCCGCTGCAGTCTGTGCCGCGCCACGCGCCCCAACGCACCTCTGACATGTGACCGTACAGCATGGACGATTGTGATCTCGGCCAATACCGCGACATGATCATCGAGGGCGAGTTGCCTCTCGACCTGCGCCCGCCGCCTCGCCTCTACCTGCCGCACTACCTCCGGGACGACCGCGAGGAGTACCCCCAAGATGACACCTACGTGTCCGTCGACGAAGACGCCCCGGACCACCCGCCGCCGTCCAGCGACTCGGACCGCTACGACGCGTCCAGCCCCAACGACACCAAGCCCAACTCGCCGAAGAAGCCGAAGCAAAAATCCTCATCCCAACTGATCAAGCCGCCGTACTCCTACATCGCTCTGATCACGATGGCCATCCTCCAGTCGCCGCACAAGAAACTGACGCTGAGCGGCATCTGTGAGTTTATCATGACGAGGTTCCCGTACTACCGCGAGAAGTTCCCCGCGTGGCAGAATTCCATCAGACACAATTTGAGTCTGAACGATTGCTTCATTAAAATCCCGCGGGAGCCCGGGAACCCGGGTAAGGGGAACTACTGGACGCTGGACCCGCTGGCCGAGGATATGTTCGACAACGGCAGCTTCCTGCGGCGACGGAAACGGTATAAACGGCCGGCGCCGTCTCTACAGCACGCTCATGCGGTGGTCGCGATGCTCGCGCGCGAGGCGTACGCACCGCTGCTGCCGCTGCCGTGTTACTTGCCGCCGGCGCCGCTGCTGGCGCTGCCGCGGCCGCCGCCGGCGACGCTGCGGCCGGTGCCGTTGCCCCCGCGGATGGCGGAAACAACGGACACCCGCAGCAAGCGGTCGAGGAACGGCTTCTCCATCGAATCGATCATCGGTTCGCAGGAGCGTCCACCGACCCCGGAGCCGCGGCGGAGCGCGTTCTCCCCGCTGCACCACACCTTGCCGCCGGACGACTGGGCCAGGTGAATGTATCTCGGCTTCTTCGCGGGTCCAAGCCTATACTGAATCGTCCCAATAGAACTGGCTATTGCGCGTAAATACATGTATTTCCCGAACGCGGTGTGATAGTTCCGAGGGATTTTTTAATAAAACAGTGAACGGAGTGACGGTGTAGCGTACTAGCATTGTATAAATTGTAAAGGTTCTCAAGTGACTATGAATCTAGGTAAAATTGATGACTATATTTAAAGTAATCGGTTTGATATTATATTTTACGACCAAAGCATCTAAATAGTTACCATTATCTCAGTATTAGTATATTCGTAATTATGTGCGAACTGATTCGTTTTTCTATCGTTTAAATGACCATTAGTGCATATTTTAAATATAGTATTAACCAGTACTATCCCTTTCCTGTTCAATATAAGTATTAAAGAGTTCGTCCGTAAATTATATTTAAGCTAATGTTATGTGCCAAAAATTATACAGGTGTTGCAATTTTTTTGGAAGTTTCCAAAATGAAATTCTCGTTACTTACGGAATCAATATTTTATTTATTATTTGTTGTTTCTGCTAAATATATCTTCATGTATTTGTTTTTATAATGTTGTAATGGAACAAAGGTTTTTAATTATTTTACTTACGGCAACATTCGGAAAAATTGCAATATTCTTATTTGAAACCTAGTCATTCCCTGTACAAAGTAGGAAATAAATGTTATGTAAATATTTTGTAAAATTCATTAACTAAAGTAGATGGTAGTTAGTTTATTGTAGCGATGAATTATTTGCAGAAAAAATGCTGTATTATTTTCAATGTCGTATTGTACTTGTAGTATATTTTTGTGTAACTATTACTTATGATAAGGTATAAAATACACGAATATGAAGTATATTAAAGGTTTTCATTTACACTTTTATGGAAGTTTCGTCTATAATTAAAGAAAGCTAATTTATTTCTAGCTTTGATTTATTTACACTTAAAATTTCATCATACCTATTTAAATAAATAAAAATACAAACGGAAACAAGTTAATCGCTATATTTTTTCGATATATATAACTTCAAATCAACCTACAATTTGATTGCAATTTTCAAAAACACAAATTATTATTTCGTGAAAACTAAAGCTGTCAGTTCCGGTTTTCTGTTTAATAATATATTTTTAACGAAAATGTTTTAGATTTATTTCACGATTATTAAAAAGCAAAATGATATCCATATCAGCAAATGTTATATAGCGAGACCCTACATATAAGCAGTGGGTACCTAGTTATCTGAACGCGAAAACTTAAAAATTAGTGAATGAATTTTAACGCATTTCTTAGCAATGGACGGGTTTAATATGTAGTTAAGAAGGTTACCTTTAAAAATTCATTAACGTTTCATGTGAATTATCTGAAGTATGACAATAATTGTTGAAAATGTTACAAAAAAACCGACGTGGAGTTTCAGTAGCGTCCAACAGACTATAAATATGAAAACAATGTAATAAAGATAAACAAATGAAATAAAAAACTCCTTTTTAAAATATATATTAAAGTGTAGGAACACAATTACGATATAAAATTGCTATGCTTGTACATCGGTTATTTGAAAAACGTATTTTCTTGTGGAAATGTACTATTTTGCCGCGGAAAAGTAGCTTATGTCGCTTTCCAGCACTTTAAATTTCTACCATACCAAATATCACTTCCATCCATTGCTCCGTTTTGACGTGAAATAAGAAGAAACAATCGTATTTTCGCATTTATAGTATAATGGATTAGTTATCAACTTGAAAAGAAGCGATGAAATACTAGTAAGCACAAAAATGATGCGTGGTAGAGTATGGTCGAAAAAAAGTATTTGAAAGTCTTTCCTGGTTTCTCAATTGGGGATAATATTTCGATTCTGGTTTCTGGCCTCTTGGCGCTGATTATTAAGCAAAAGTTACAAGGTTTGCTTCCCAACCAAGATAACAATTATGTGATGAGCACATTTGCTTATTCTGCGTCTGAGTTTCATAAAAATATCTATATAAGTATAATATTGTATTTATACAGATGTTTATCAGTTGTCTAGTCTGTGTAGTGCAGGTTCTGTTTTATTTGGGATTAAAAATATTATTAATGACCATTGTATCTATACGATAGTGAAATGCCACTTCCACATATGCACCAGAGGCGACCATCTTAGTTCTCATGAGTGGCAACGCGTCTTTGACCGACTTCTGATAGGATCAGCCCTGTTAGGAGTCGATTACAGATGTCTATGGGCGGCAGCGGCCACTTGTGACTGCTGCCTGCTTGTTTGCTACTCTATCCTAATAAAAAAATGAATCTTCGATCTACATCATGTAGATATCTACATTACGGCTCCTGATTTCCATCGTGGTTTTATTTTGCGTTTGTTTTGTTTTGATTTTGTTTTTGATTAGTGAAACAATGTTATTAAATCAAATGAAATGATTTCATTCTGCGAAAGCCTAGTAGGGTTTTGGAAAGCAGTTGTGTATCATTCCTTTAAGGGATCGGAATGAGCCTTCTATACCAATATCGTCATTTGAATCAATGTCAATTTGCAACTTTATCTTTTCTTTATAGTATTTGTCTTTCCTGCTCCTAATTTTAACAATTTGTTATTTAGTGGAAACTTCACTGATCAATGAGTTTTTAGAATGATTTATGTAAATTTGTGTAACCTTTGTGTTTCCCAAATATATAAATAAATAAATAAGTAACCATTTCCGTTTAGATTAATTTCAAGGAAGTGCTCAGCGAGATCTGTGAGTTGAAGTCAAATCAATTTTGGAGGTCATTAAACTGTTTCGAGTTCTCTTGTCGTATGATAAGCCACCTTCGTTCCCATCACGTCTCAAACAGAGATAACAGACGTTAAACAAACCACAATTTCTCCACTATTTATTCGTCAAATATTATCTCATAGTGTAAATCTCTTTATAGGACTAATGTAGGGTCATGACATATTTTGATTGAACATTGCAAATATTGTAAGTGGACAGCCCTTTGTCAACAGGAGTTCTACCATTGCACATGTATTCAAAACTACAATATCTCGGGACAGCCTCACACAAGGCCATCTGATTCCAAAGTATTCAAATCCTATACTTTGGTGACCAGACAGCTGATAAACTACACATATCTTTTGTCTTATATATATAAAAATCCCGTTTTCCAAAAATCCGATTTTCGTTTGCATTAATCTCCGAAACCAAAGAACCGATTTCAATAAATTTTTTTAGAAATTTATTGTTTGGTCCAACTTGAAAGATAGGATCTCAATTGATAATCTAATTTTTTTATTTCAAAATCAATGTTTTCTTATACGACAACACTTAGTCGGCAAAACATCATAATATTTGACATATAATATGATTTAACATAAGTATAACCACGGCAACGCGTGGTCAGGGGCACTAGTACTACTATATAATATTTGTGCATATTTGTAATAGATATTTAATAAACAAAAGTGTTCATGACACAAATGTTTGTCGCGGGTAGGAATCGAAGCCACTACCGCCGACTTACAACCATGGTCTCTAACCACTAGACTAAGAGAGGAAATGGAAATCCAGTATTTACGTCTAAACAGAAATGGTTGCAATTTACCAAAGTATTTCTAAAGTCAAACTTCAGTTTATTTAATCATATTTATATAGGTGTGCTAGCAGTATCCCTATTTTAGGTTAGCCCCAAGTGAGAGCTAGCATACTTGGATTTTTAGCTAGCTAGTTTCATTGCGACTAGTACAAGGGAATACCTTTGAATTATATTTGAGACTGTGAATTTGCGAATTAAGATGGGTAAAATTATTTTCCTTAAATTCTCTCTGCGACTACTATTTAACTCCTATTTAACTTCCATGTAATTGAGAAATTGTACTCTGCATTTCATTCTTGGATAAGCTAAACGTCAAATAACTGTTATTTCACAGATAGAACATAACTGTAAAGCGAGAGTATTTTTCAAATGGCAACCCTGAAATTACAAAAGCAACAATGTATCAAGAGGAATAACAAAATTAGCAACGCAAACACAGTGTTGCCAATGCAAACGAACGCTTCAAATGTTTATTTTGCTCAGATGTATATTATTGCTATTATCATAACGTTGTTTAAGGTAACATTACACTGCTTATTATAGTCACAAGTAACATGTTTAATTTTATAAGTGCTTTATAGCGCGTAAAGATAATGTACATTTTAATCTACAAAAACAAGAAAATTATTTCGTTAATTTTTTACATTTAAATGCATGATAGCCGTCTTATGTCGATTGATTCGTTAGTATTCAATAAATACTTCCAACAACAGACTTATCGTGTTAAACTGTTTTAAGAAAATATGTCACAATATTCTTACTCGTAAATGTAAAAATGTTGTCTATCGTAGACATATTTTATGAAATGTAGCAATAATCAAAGTTGTTTTAAAATAGTTTTTTATTTAATTTAATTTATTAAATTTTAAGGAAAACACGCAAGGAAACCTGCACACCGTGGAGATGTTATAAAAATGTATACCTAATGTTTCGGAGGTTTGTGCATTCTGCCAAACCGCACTTGACAACGTGGTGTACTAAGACCTAAACCATATTACTAACAAACACCCGAGTCCAGCATTGCACCAATAAAAGGGAGGAAAAAACAGACGCAAAAAAAAATAAACAAATACAAACAAACCTTTATAAAAATATTAACTCATTTAAAGTATTCTTTTGAGGAATAGTTCCCAAAACACTGGCGGCAAGCCCGCGCTGAATTGAACCTGAGTCTCAGGGCAAAATAGTCGCCAGCTCTTTGGTCACAATTGCAGATTGGCCTTGCGATTTTATTAAAACTAGCGGCCCGCCCCGGCTTCCATGGGTATAAAACGGTATTTCCCCACTATTTATGGATGTAGGAGCTTAAAAAATGGAGTAACTTCTCCCATTTTCCCAACATTTCCATTGACTGCTCTGCTCGTATTAATTGTAGCGTAATGAAAAGTATACTATAACCGGCTTAGGAGTATGAAAAATAACTGTATCAAGTTTCGTTAAAATCCGTCGAGTAGTTTTTGTTTCTATAACGGTTATACAGACAGACAGAATTGACCTCTCTACA
>DWGJ01005359.1:0-10489 GCA_018246895.1 Aspitha aspitha aspitha
CTACAACCGACACGCGCACACGTCACCTCGCCCGCACCGCCTCCCCGCACCCCCCGCACCCCCGGGGTCGGCTCTACTGTGTAGTCTATATGTAAAACATCATTTAAAAGTGACTAAATAAGCTGTTCGGAAATACTAATGGAATAATGTCAATTTGCCCTTTTCGTGAAAAGTCCGCAGACGACCGCGGGCAGCCCGGCGTCGTTCCCTGTTACTGTTCGGACGTCGGTTTGAATTTAGATAGTCAGACGTTTATTTGAATTTGAAATTTATTCTTTTGCTTTTCTACATTCCTGAATCATGGTGATAAGATTTCTTGTAGGACGTATGTATAACAAGGGAGTGAAAAATTTAAAAGTTGCTCAATCGGAAAAGTGTTTTTATTCGTCGCCGTAGTTCTCCGCAACGAGTGCCCGCTGTTTAAATACGGACGTGTACTGCGCCATCGGCTACCTTCGTGCAATCACAGTACGAAGTAATACGAGTAGGACCGGTAGCATGATGCCGATGTAGACATCATATCTATTAAAAGCACGATCAATTTAATCTATAAAACAATAATATTAAAGAGGGAGATCGTACATCAGCCGACCCGAGCGCGGCGGTCACGTGTCCCCCCCCCCTCGCTAGCCTGCGGTTGATATTTATTTACATTAGCTATTGTTTTCGACGACCCAAATACTTGAGTAGATCTGACTGCAGTCTAAATATTGTATTGTACAGAGTAAGTGCCAAATATTTTCACGTGACACGTGACGTCCTGATGTTTTCTTGTGTAATGTAATGTGTGACATTTTCTTATGAGTATTTAATTTTTTGTTCTTGTATCAATGACTTATAACATGTACATATATTGTAGTTGTTCTCCCGAGTCGGCGGGGGCGGGCGGCGAGTTCCGTATAATGAACATAACAGTTTTCTAACATTTGTTGCATTGTTGTCGCATATTTCATAAGTAGCTATACGTTAACAACACCGCGTATTCGGTGTCTAATCATTTCAATGCGTTACGTTGCAGCCCGGCAATCAATGTAGACTTGTGCAAAACTTAATGTAATCTTAAAAATGTGTATCCAAGCAGCGAGGCACGCGGCGCGTCTCGGCGCCAGCACTCACCGGCGTCCCCCTCCGGCATCACGCGCAGCAGCAGCGCGGCGCGGCCCCCCGCCGGGCCCCCCGTGCCCCCCGCGGCACACTCGTAGCGGCCGGCGTGGCGCGCGCCCACCGGCGCCAGCGTGAGCCGCGAGCGCGCGCCGCCCGCCCAGCGCTCCGCCTCCAGCGACACGCCGCCCTCGTGCTACCCGACAACGAACCTCTCTACATCGCATATCCCACATGACGCCGTCAACGCGGCAGTTCTACTGGGCCGTCGGTCGTTGCCGCCTCTCCGCGTATGAAGCTTTTATCTTAATAGGCGAACGTTCAATGGAAAATATAGCAATAGTACATTACGTGCCGAGTGTTACTCCCGCACGGGACTCACTCGGCCAGAATTGCTTTATTTCGTAAAATATTTCACGTCCAATGTGGTGGTGCACGGTCTTGGGGCGGTACCTGCGGGTCGAGGTCCCGTCCGTCGCGCGTCCAGCGGATGCGCAGCGGCGGCAGCGCGTCGAGCGCGGCGGCGGGCGGCGGCGGCTCGTAGCGCGCGCCGCACGCCAGCCGCGCCGCCCCGCCCCGCGCCGCCACCGCCCCGCCGCCGCCCTCCGCCCACACCACTACCGACGGCAGCGCGGACTCTGCGTCAAACAAATCACACAATATTGCATCCAACGAGCCTTTCGCATCGCGCCTGCGACGTCGGTACGTCGCCGAGGTGCACATTCATGTAGTCCCATCGCTCGACGACTACACTAGATAGGTAAGTAAATATGCAGTTTAAACCCTCTCGTATACTCCATTACCGATAGTATAGTGTGCTATATGTATAAATCGATATAAGATATAATTGTGTTAATGAATCGCCTTCAATAGTCACGTAGCGTCCTACTTAGACAAATAGTGCAATAATCGTGCGCTGCGATATCATGACACAATAATAACAGTGTCGCCATGTTCGCTCACGTAGTCGTAGGTCGGCGACCGAGCGCCGGCGGCTTCGTGGCGCACGTCAGACGAACGGGGAGCGAGATGACGCACGGTACTGACCGATGACCGTGAGGTTGAAGAACAGGCTCATCTTGGGCTCGGTGTTGACCTGGCACTCGTAGCGGCCCGCGTCGGCGGCGCGCACGCGGGCGATGCGCAGCACGTGCACCGACACGTCGCGCGCCGCCGTCGGCGCGTCGAGCGGCGCGTCGAGCGGCTCGAGCGGGGAGCCGCCCCCGTCCCCGCAGGACACGCGCGCGTCCCCCGTGAAGACCGCTCCCGCGTGCGTCAGGATCTGCAGGTCGCTGGAGCGCACCCACGACACCTGCGCCCGACCGAGACACGAACTCAAAATATGTTTGCTTAGCGACCGCGGTCTGATGACGGTTACAAAGTGATAGACACATTTAGACATGACCAGTTCAAGAGAGTGTGCACGCGCCGAGCACCCGCCGGCCGGATGAGGCATTTCCCCGGCGAAGGACGCTCGTTTAACAAACATCATTAATATACAAAAGAATTCTACTCACGAATAATTATCTAAATACACATCGAGACAAGTTTAAAGCGCACGTCACAAAATAGAAAGGCTAATAATTCCGCGAATACAGCGTGACTCCGCTCGCGACGCTCGCACGCTGCCAGGGTTCAACAAACCTGATGTTCCATTAATGGCAGCTTCACTCCCATTGACATGTTTTAAAAACTCTATATTACAACAATGAATAAGCACCTACATATATACTTGTATTCGAATGTAAAACTCCGTTTGTTGGAGTTACTAGCATTAATTGTTCAACAGCATTGGCTCCGAGATGAGAGCTATCCGAGGCGCAGGCTCGTGGGCCCTCGAGAGCGTAGCCAGTGGTGCTACGCGGCCGCTACGAGCCTCGCGCGGCCGCGGCGGGACCCGCTCCGACAGGCGGACGCGCAAGCGGCAGCGGTTTATGCCTGTACATTGCTGTATATATGTATATTCGATTTTTCATTTCATTTGGCAGCTTTACAACGAGCGCAATATATCGATATATTGTAGGTGTAGGCGCGTGGGCGGCGGCGCGTGCCAGCGCCGCTTCCCACTGTTTACTACTAGTACGTGTCCTATTTGCCGCGGTCGATTCACGCCTCTGTCATCCGGCCGGCTTCCGAATTCAAATAGTTTTTATTTTCGTTCCCGTTGTCCCGGCGACCGATCAACCGCCGCCCCGGCGCGTGTCCCCGGCGACCTTAGAACCGTAACGTACTGTGCTTCCACGTCATTAACTTTGTAAAAATCTGATTGTAATTCAATTCAAAAATCATCATCATCATAAGATATGTACTTTTGCCCTTTCGCTTCGCATGATAATGTAATGGTAATGGTAATCACACAATAATTACAAATGAACATCCTCACAGCACACAAAACGCTGTGACATGGAGCCCCCACCCGCTCCCCCCGCGCGCGCCCCTCGCCCCTCGCCCCTAGCCGAGCCACTCCCGGGGCACGCTCCCGTGTTGCAACCTTGCAACCGCCACCGCTTCACACTACATCTAAGTATTCATCGCTTCGTTTAAGGTAACAGAATTATAACGCACTAACTTAAACAAGAAAGGCATCGACGTCGAAATGAGGGATAATTAGCTGGAACCCGTTGTAGACCTTCATTTTGGGGTAGTGAAAGTTGTTTCAAAAGTCTCAGAAATTTTGTTTTTGCGTCGTGAAGTCTACGTATCAAAGCCATCTATCAAATACTGAAAATACAATTGTTTCCCGCTGGGACGGACAGTGCTACGAGTGGCTACAGAGTGCGGCGTGGTGCGCCCGGTTTTACACTAGAAAGTTGCGCGCGTGGAACGGCGAATTCCCTTACAGGTCCAATCGAAAACAGCATAATGTGTAAAGAGTGGGAAATGGCTCACCGCTCTGTCGGCCAGCCGCAGCACGGAGCAGGCCAGCTCCACGGAGTCCCCGACGCGCGCCAGCCGCGCCCGCCGCTGCCCGCCCGCGAACGCCGGCGCGCCGCCCGCCGCGCGCCCCTCGCGCCCCTCGCGCCCTGCCCGCACATCGGCACACTTCACACCAGGGAACCTTACAAAACAACTCATGTACAAGTCTGACATATTCGTGGGAAAATGTCACCTTAATTTCTACGGTCGAGTAATGATCGTAACAGTTCGTGTTTCGTTCGAAAGGCGGTAGAAGGGTCTAGGGACGACCGTCTCGATCCTCGAGAAGCCAACGGGTCCGTGAACGACCTCTAATAGCACCGACGCGAACGGACCGGTGTCACTATCGGCCGCAGCGCGCCACACTACCGGCTCCATTCCTACGGACGTATTGGAGGTCTGTTGCGGTCGTCCGGGCGGCGGCGGCCACCAGTCCCTCCCGTCCCGCGCCCGCCCGGGACGACGGTGCTGTTACACAAGACTGCCTGTCTCTTACAATTTCCGTTGATGATTTTCAAGTGTGACTCGGCTAAAACATTCATTCATCTAAAGATTATTCAAATCAATCGTATTTATAATATAAGCTTTTGCATTAAATAAAACATAATAGAAGCGAAACGAAAAGACAGCCGGTACGCGAGGCGGCCACGGAAACCTCCGCGCGCCCCGACCCCCGACCGCCTCGCTTTCGTTTATATCGGAGCTTCTTATTACTCCGAGGCCGCTGATCTCCGTTTAAAATAAATCTCTCTCTACAATCAATTCGGACTTGTCGCAAAGTGATCTTTTCTAAAAATATCCGTTTGGCGTTCGAATCATCGCGTACAAATCGAGCGAATGGCCGCGCGGGTGAGCCGGAAGCGGCGGAAGCGGCACGGGGTGCGGGGTGCGGGGCGCGTGATGCGAGCGTCACGTCACCGCGCCGTACATTCCTGAAGAGCGCGCGTCACGCGCCACACGCCGCTCGCGTTACACGTGCCGCACGCTTCGCAATTTTGGCCTTTGCAATATCACAGTTTTATTCCGGGCCATGAAGGAGTTTAGAACAACATTAAAAAGTATTATTATTAACTAGTTGCCCCGGCGAAGTTCGTACCGCTCAATACGTGATTGACATACCTGTTGTCCACAAGGAAGAATAATTAAAATTTGACATAAATTCTTTATTTCTTTATAATTCGCGTGCACAAATACACACACAAAAGGACAAAATGAAAAACATTGTTTTGTGTTCTCTTGTATGCCAGTCTGCCAGTCTGCCAGTTAGCCATAAAATAACGGTAAGTTTTACGATCATGTAAATATACCACAACATGGTTACAAAAAGTGCTAGTTATTGCATCTTTTGTTCTTCAATCAGTAATGTTATGTGTTTAATTCTAAATTGTTCAATTGTTTTCAGGTTACGGAGTGGAGGTGGCAAGTTGTTTCAGCACTCTTGGTGGCAGGATATTTCAAACTTCCCCTAAATGAAGCTGAACAATAACAAGGATATGCCAACTTATCGGCAGCCGCAGTATAGATACGTCAACTTTGGGACGTTTATTAAGTTATCAATATAAGGATACTAATCTTAACAATAATAACAAATATATAAAGTTGTATTACATGAATACACTGCCAATTGCGTGGCGTGTGTGTGATCGCGAGGCGCGGGTGACGTCATAGTTATGAGGTACCTACACCAGTACACCTACATCGTGTTCTCATGATCCGCGCGCAGCTCGTTTACTTCTGAAACGTATTCCTAGATTGTGAAGGGAAGATCGAGGGGTCGCCGGTCGCTGCCGCCCCGCGCCCCGCCCCTCCGGCGCCGCGCGGTGATTCTCGCGAGTGTGCGTCGTTTCCTGCCCTTACGCTTTCACTTAACATATTACAGTCGTAATTTTTGTGAACATAATGTTTTTCACTTTTAAAAGCTTCTGAATCGAAGCGGAACTCGAACGATTTCGCGATCGGAAGATGCCCACGGCGGGCGCGCGGGCAGTACGCTTTTTTAATTTAGAACTACCGCCACATCGCCTCGTAGTTCCAACATATCTCGTATTTCATATTTTATTATCCACGCATTTTGTAATTTAAAAAATACTCTCAACTCGGCTCCGATCGGCCGCAGCTGCCGATCTGTGTTTATTTTTACTCGATTGTCTCGTTCACCGACCGCCCCTATCGCCGACGGGACGCGTCAACCTTTGTTCTATGGATTAACTATGCCTTATTAAGAGCGTATTATCTGCGCATCGGCATGAGGCCGCGGCGAGCGACCGCCCACCGCGCGCCGCCGCCGCCGCCTCTGCGCCGCGCCTGCTCCTTTGTCGATTTCAGTTATTCAGTTATAACACTGCACACTTCAACGGGACCACCCAGCACTCGCCGATCGGTCGGGCCCAGACCACCCTCTCCCGAGGCACGAGTGGCACGACGAGCTACTACTACTAGATCTTCGCAAGCGTCGGCGCTGATGGCGCGCGTGATGAATTCGGGTCTCCAGGATCCCCTCCTCACCCGGGCAGTTCTCACGGAGCGACGGCCCCGCGGCGTTTAAGCGGTGAGTCGACAATTTCACCGCTTCCCGAAGCTCGCTGGCTAGCTGTCGCTCTCCTCGTCGGATGACGACGCCGGCCGCACGAGCGCCCTCGGCAGCGGGCGCCCGTCAGGTGGCCGAGCGTGAAGGGGCGCGACCCCCCGAAGATGGGCGTGCGGTCCGCGGTCGGCGCGGTCGTACATACGACGCGCCAACCGCGCCACAACACGACGAACCTCCGCCGACGGGCTAACCTTTGAAGCGACGTACTACTGTACAGAAGTAGCCAACGGACACCGTTCATCCGACGGTATCGTAAGCTTCTCTAGGAAGGTCGATCCGACACGAGTCGGACCGTCCGGTGACCTCCGATCCGATCTATTCGACCGCTGTACTGCCATCTCTATATATAATTCCTAGATCACTCCTTAAAGACCCTTAAGTTTAAATAAATATCGTCGTCACCTTTAGTTTGAACGATTACATAGTCAAACACCACGTACAAGTTAGAAAGGAGCCCCCGCGACCGCCGGCCGAGCTCCCCGCGACCCGCACGTCGCAGCCCTTCACACTCCCTTCCCACTGACGTTGCAAACATCCTCGCTTTGTAACGTGCTTCCGGTCGTAACAATTCTACTATAAAATATAACACGCTTTTTTTAATTCTTTTTTATCAAATTGTTACAATAATTTCAGTGTTTGTTTGTTTGTTTGTTCGTTACTCGCGAGCCCCGGCCCGCGGTTCCCAGAACGACGGCGTCTCGGCGCCCCCCCCCCTCCCCCCGCGCCTCCCGCGTCGCTTTCGTAAGCATACGAATTATGTATTACGCATATGTACACACTACAATTTCTATGAACACCGCAGAGTCATCCAATTGTAGTGATAAAAAAAGATTTCGCATTTCGCTTTGAATCCATAAGTCGTGATTACTTAACTTCGGCAGATTGGCGAAAAGCAGATACGAGTTGTCGATCGCGAACATCCGAGGACAATGAGTTCCGAAATCGAAGCGGTCCTCCCCCGATATGTGTACAACATGCGCACGCTACAGAGGGGGCCGCTGTCGATACCCCAGACAAACAAACACAACGCCACAACTCTCAGATCTTACACAACGCAAAATGAAGATGAAAGGCTCCACTCTCATTAAACCTGTTTACCCGCGCGCGGCCGTTCTCATCTGAAACGTCACACCGCCGGGCGCCGGCGCCGGCGCACACATGGCGGCGGGCTACTGATCGACGAGTTTATTCGTGTACCTTATTATGATTTCGTAGAGTCATATTTAGATGCTTTAGCCTACGACCCTGACGATGGTTTCGACAGATATTTTGCAACACTGTAGTAGCCCAAATAGATGGATGGACCCTTAGATTGTGACTGTCATCGGATACTCGTCGAACTCGAGTATTTCCAAACGACATCCGGCATGGGAAACGTTTCGTGAGCGGCGGGCGAGTGTTTTAACAAATGAAGCAAGAATCGACTGAATGAATCGCCATCGATCTCGACACGCGACCCATTTTTGTAACGAAAATAGGCATTCAATTAAACACAGCACAATCGGCGCGTTGCGAAGTGAGAGTGGCTACTCGGATGTCGGACGCGAGGCCGGCGCGACACGACGCGGTCTGTAGTGACGGATACTGTATTCAGAACAATTAACTCAATTAAGGGCTCAAAGGTAGACTTCTTTTAACGTGAGACAAAAAGGCACAGCGGCGCAATGCCATTTATGTGGCCACTATTGCCGACGGGCGACGGTTACCTACCCTTTTACCTGATTTCTCGTTACTAAAATAAATTAAAAACAAAATAAAGGGTCGATGAGAGTAATTTTTACTATTCTAAGCGCACACCCGCTACAGCGTCAAAACCGACAGGATAAAATTCCTCGCAGACGTGGAGCGCGGGGGTTCCCGGTTATACGAGTATGTCGATACACGTTATTTACGATGTACCTGCATGTATCGATACTCGTTCTTACAACTACTTCCCAAGAATACAATGTGTCGATTTGTGTCGTTCCGCTTTTCAGTCGCTATCGAAGTGCTCGGAATGGGAGTCGAGAATATCATTATGATGCCTAACGGGCGGGCAGGTGGTAGCCCCGACAGCCTGAATATTTGCATTCTTACAAAACTGATGTGCTTCTTCTGCAGCACTTTCTACATAAATACGCGCCGAATTCGGGGACTGCACTCGAAGTTGAGAAGTCGAGATTACTCGTGGCTAAGCTGGCTGAAACCCTTTTGATGTGGTACGGCCGGGGACGGGTCTCGACTGCGACCGCCGAGGCCGGAGCCGAGCGGCACCCGGCGTCGACCAGCACACCGCGCTCATCAATATCTGTCAATGTGTGAATGACGAGCTATTTTTAAAACCGAGAGCGCGCCGCGGCCGGCCGGAGCGACCGGCGCGCTTCAGAGAACGCGAGCATTCGTCTCCTAGACCACGAAAAGCGTTCCGGTGTACGACAATTTCAGTCGACTGGTATAAAACAGAGCGAATAAAGGAATATGCGTTTCGTGCAACTCCTTCACAGGGCCCGCTGTCGTGCGACGCGTGCGTGCGACCTCGTGAGCTGCAGCGGTAAGCTACGCGCAGCATTTCAATATTCTGTTTGTCAATAATGCGCCTAAATGGCCGCAACTCGGCTATTAATCATGATTCAGCGCGCAACGCCACTTCAACAACTCATATAAAACCGGACAGGCCGATGTCCTAAGACGCAATTCATTCTTCGGGGAATAATTAACTTAATTAATAAATTAACAAACTGTACTGCAGTTTGAAGTAATTAATACAAGTAGAAGGAGCAGATGAGGTCGGCAAGGCCGGCTGTACGGTGTAACGGTACCACTTTTCCGGTAGTGCATTTTAGTAGAGCACGCGGCAACGGAGCGACTTTAGCATGCAATCGAAAACCGAACTAACCGTATTCATAACAACATCATTTTTGGCATACAATTAACAAATCCTTATTATCGTATGTTATCGGCAATAGCCCACAAGTAGTCAAAGTGGTCCTTCGAGCCGGACGGCCCGTACGTTGTTTTGGAGTGTCGCGGGGGCACCAATCAATCTCCAAACGTAATCAAAAGCTCATTTATCTCGTTTGGCGCGCGAGCCCTGCGGCCGACGAAGGCGCAGAGCACTGCTCGCTTGCAATAAAAGCTTTAACGGGAATCGTGGCGCAAGGCGGATGTATACCTACCGATGCTTGCGTTCTTGATGCTTATTTGAAATGAGCGATCGATTTAATGTCAAGGGATTTTGTTGCGAACGGCCGAAGGGAGAATACCGCGAACGAGCGTCCAGTTCCGGTTACGTTTTATTTTAGATTTCTCGCGAAGCTGCCCCTATCGCGTGTCCCCGCTACGTTTGAAATTTGATGTACAAAAACGTAAATGCCGCGCCAGATTGCCGAACCCACGCGGACCATCTGCCGGCTGACTCACGGCCCCGCCCCGCCCCCGCCCGCGCCCAGCATGCGGCATGTCAACCATCTAAACGACTTTCGCCGGAATGTCTGAACGGAGCGATTAAACAATATTTGTTAATGAGTATTTGTTATGAAAATCTCTATCGGGGATGTGGACAACTATTCGGAGCGATGTCCCTTTAATTTACGTAAATCCCTACTAATATTATAAATGCGATTGTAACTCTGTCTGTCTGTCTGTCTGGTCGACGATCACGCCTAAACCGCTGAACCGATTTTAATGAAATTTGGTACAGCTATAGATCGGACCTTGAGAACGGACATAGGCTACTTTTTATCGCGAATAAGAGGGATGGAGGAGTGATTACAGTTGGAAGAGGGCGCGTGGTCGTAGAAAATGTCGCCTGCTGAGAGTTTTACTTGCATACGCTGCGTAAACCAGCAGAGATACACTAAAGTAATGTACTAGAGAATTGTAGATCTATAAAAATACTACAGAAAA